>JADLZN010003545.1:155000-212336 GCA_018155175.1 Sinocyclocheilus anophthalmus
AAAATGTCCTTTATCGTGCAACCTGTCTATGTGGGCGTCTGCTTAATATGACTTTCTTCCATCAAGTGACTGCCAATTTTGATTCTCTTACCATTGTGAAATGAATTGTGCTGAACAGTATTGAATGCGTACTTTTAATTCTAAAAGTATATTTAAAAAAAAAATACCAGCCAGTTATGTGTACATAAAGAGACTTTCATGATTCTTAACACTTAAGTACTCTTTTAAACAGTGCATTTTCAAAAGTGCAGATTTAAAGTTTCATAATAAAGTGCATATTTTGTCATGCTTTATACTGTGCCGGTTTGTGACATAAAACATGCATCTCCACTTGCTTAGACAACCTGTTTTATAAACTGTTCAGTGAAAATATGTTCTGGCTAAGAGCCTAACTGCCTTTCTTGCTAAGAACTGTTTGTCTCAGACACATTGACGGGCCTCATTTAGTGTATCTCTCTTCCAGCAAGTACTTGCTTTCAAGTATTTGTACCAAGAATTAATTTTATAACATGAAATGCATCCACTGATGACCCTGACTGAAGTCTACATCATTTATATTGAATAATCTGAAATATGTATACTCCTACTATTCTTTATTCACTGAAAAGTGGTGTATGAAGAGCCAACCGGTGCTTGGGTGGTCTGGGGGACTTTTTGATATGGTTTTGATTTCACCTGGTAAAATAAAGATGTCACATTTGATAAACAGTATAAAACCCAGTTACCTAAATACATGTTTTATAAAGCAAAAGACAGACATTGTCTCAGTATCATAGATTTTATAGTCTTAATTTTAAATTTGTGCAAAAACAATTATCCTCTGGCTTTAAAAAGGCACAGATGACATACGCTTTCATACTTTTACATTACTGACTTGAAAACAAAGCACAAATCTGAATATTTACACAAACCATTGCACTGTACAAACATTTATGATTTCCCTAAAGACATTAATACTCAAATATATTGCTGCAACAGGACTGAGGTAACACTTCAAGAAAGTTGCAAAGAAAATAAAAGTAGGTGAAAAGTAAAAAGCAGCAACACAGAAGCCTTCAAAGGGGTTATTGTCCTCAACGGCCCTTATTTCATAGAAGAACATCCACATTTTATCTAAATCTGGGACTCTATAAACACTATCCAGCTAAGAAATATGCATTAAGATAATAAGTTGACATACTTCTTTCTTCACAGAGGCATGACTTAAGTACCTTTCTATTACATTGCAGTATAATGTGATTTTAAAAAAATCGGTGTTTGGTCGGCACTGTGCACTTGGGTTTCATTCCGTGCGAAATAAAAAAATAAAGTTAAAGTTCTAATGAAATTGCTTTTGGCAGTAATGATGAACTCTGGGTTTTGTATAGCATTTAACCAAACAGGAACATGTTAGACTCTGACAGACGTTTCAATCTCAAGTGGGCATATATCATGCATCACATTCATAAATATTTGGTTCTGTTCCACAGAATTTGCAGCTCTGAGCAGGAGTTGAAGGAGGCATAATAATAAATAACATAAATGAAGGTACCATGATGAAAGATGAGCCTAAACATGCACTCTGTGACTGAATTCTCCTGGGATTAAACATTGTTGCAATGTTTTTGCACCTTTACCATAGTGTCTGAGTAGTGTTGACTCTGGAAGGCTTGCATGCATTATGAAGGGAAGGTTTCTTTTGCTTGGAGTTTTGCCTCTTTTTCTTTGCCATTTCTCTGTGAAGCATCTGTTTGCCCACTTCAGGTCCAATAAATCCCCCCTACTGCACTGTACACACTCAACTACTATTGCAATAGAGCGCAAAAGTTTCCGGAAGTTAAAATCCGCACTCATTTTCGTCATAAAGAAGTTGATTTTAACAATAAAGCATAAACTTTTGAGACAGACGTACCATGAGCTCTGAATTATATTTTCATAATAGGTTTGTAATTTGGTGATTCATCTTGGAGATGGTTGGATTTTTTTCACTATGGATAAACTGAATGGGAAAAATAATTCTTGAAGCAAAAAAGTATGTGGTGATTGTCGCGCTCTTTTCCAGCTCCGGCTTCAAAAATGATTAATGAAATAAAGCAAAAAAATGCGAAACACACAACAAGTCTGACAAATCGACAAAATATCTGTACAGATTAAATACAGTGTAATCAATATGCCTTTTGTAATGAAATTAGAGATTTTGCATGTATTTAAAAAAACACCGATTAAAACCAGCACCGCTGTTAAAATACCATTTCTACCACACTGCATTTTGTTAAGAGTTGCATGTGTGCTTAAAAACGTTATTCACAATTGTATATAAAACCCCTGGAAGCCCATGGATTGAGCTAGCAGACTTTGACAGATCCTTTGGTCTTCTGTAAATGTCTCTTTCCTCCCAAAGACAGAGTCCGAAGTGTTGCATTTCCTTTGATATGTCCTGACTTTTGAGAGCAAATCGGTGACCTTTTGTGTGTCGTCAGTGCCGTCTCACTCTCTAACAGCGAAGACACGGAACGAACCGCCTTCTGTATTGCTTTTACTGCAAGAAAAAAATGCAAAGAAAACAATGAACAAACAATTAACTACTTTAAAAAACACACTTGCCACTCTATGAACAGATCTTTGTGAAAAATATCTAAGATCTTATATTCAGTTCACACTTATTATTATTGGTTTAACTGCTTTTCGTATGGAAGAGCCCTTCCGCCATGAATCAAACATATAATTCGTAAGTACATAAATGGACACTTTCCTCAAAATGTATCATGCGACTTAATATCTCGTTATATTGAGAAACTTTCTCGTAATAATGACTTAGTTTCTCGTAATAATGAGAAACTTTCTCGTAATACGATTATTCCTTCATGTCCCTCTAATAATGACAGTTTCTCGTAATAATGACTTAGTTTCTCGTAATAATGACTTAGTTTCTCATAATAATGAGAAAATTTCTCGAACACTGCTTATATTTTTCTCTAATAATGAGAAACTTTCTCGTAACACTGACTTAGTTTTTCTCGGAATAATGAGAACCTTTCTCCGGAAACATGCTTTACTTTTCCCCACCTCGTAATAATGAGACCAAACTTTCTCGTAGTAATGAACCTTAGTTTCTCTTAATAATGACTTAGTTTCTCTTAATACTGACAGTTTCTCGTAATAATGACTTAGTTTCTCGTAATAATGACTTAGTTTCTCATAATAATGAGAAACTTTCTCGTAACAATGACTTAGTTTCTCGTAATAATGAGAAACTTTCTCGTAATAATGACTTAGTTTCTCTTAATAATGACTAGCTTTTCTCGTAATAATGACTTAGTTTCTCGTTATAATGAGAATCTTTCTCGTAATAATGACTTAGTATCCCGTAATAATGAGAAACTTTCTCGTAATAATGACTTGGCCTAATCAAAAAAAAAAAAAGACTTACTCGCCGCATGCGCAACGCAAGAGTGACAGCACACTAACGACATCTGTTTTCTCACGTCATTATACGAAAAGTCTTCTCAGTTATTTACGAGAAACAAGTCATTCTTACAAGACACTTATCTCATTATTACATGACCTATAAGTCTTATTACCAGACACTAGTCATTATTACTAGAAATTTTTCATTATTTACAGAAACTAAGTCCACTATCCCTTACGAGAAATTCATCTCATTATTACGAGAACGTTTCTCATTATTACTAGAAAGTTTCTCATTATTACGAGAAAATAAGTCATTATTACAAGAAACTAAGTCATTATTACGAGAAAGTTTTCTCATTATTACGAGAAACTAAGTCATTATTACAGAAACTAAGGCCCTTATTAGCGCAGAAAGTTTCTCATTATCTACGAGAAACAAGTCTTAATACGGACAAACTTTCTCATACATACAGAAACTAAGTCATTACGAGAGAAGTTTCTCCATTATTAGCAAAGAAAACTCATCATATTACGAGAAACTAAGTCATTATTACGAGAAAGTTTCTCATTTTTACGAGAAACTAAGTCATTATTACGAAAAACTAAGTAATTATTACAAAAGTTTTTCTCCTTATTAACGAGAAACTAAGTCCATTATTATACGAGAAACTAAGCCTTTATTATGAGGACTCCTAAGACTGTTCATTGATTAAGTGATGTCTTCTCCCTTTTCTCATTATGACGAAATTAAAGCGTCATTATACGAGCAAGTTTCTCTTTATTATGACGAAACTAAGTCTTACTGACTATATACTAAGACGAAAAGTTTCTCCTTGTCTACAAACGGATATAAGTCATAACAATTTTAGAAACGTTTCTCCTAATGCTAATAAACTTCCGATTAATTTTTTTTTTATTCAGTGGCCGGAAAGGCTTCCATAGTTTTCAGACACTTAAATGAAAATGATTAGAGTTTAAATTTGTATTAAATGCAATTAGCTGAACTTTAAACTTTAGAGTTGTTGTTTTTTTTATCCACTTAAACAGGACTTAAAGCGATAGTTCACCCCAAAAATAAAATTCTGTCATCATTTACTCACATTCAAGTTCCAAACCTTAATAATTTATTTCTTCTGTTGAACATAAAAGATATTCTGAAGAATGTGGGTAACCAAACACTTGCTGCTAGCCATTGACTTCCAGAGTATTTTTTGTTCATACAATGGAAGTCAGTGGGCTCCAAAACTGTTTGGTTATCAACATTCCTCACAAATGTTTAAGTCCTGTTTCAGTGGATCAAAAAAAACAACAACAACAACTCTAAAGTTTAAAGTTATATTTAAGTAAGAAATTCTTACAAGTTTGGAACAACTTGAGGGTGAGTAAATGATGACAGAATTTTCATTTTTGGGAAAACTATCCCTTTAAGTACGTATTTATATGTAGTTTCATAATTCTAATGTCTGCTATGGTTAAAGTGTACTGTTATAATTTCTATTGAAGTATGTATGTTGTATGTCATAATTTACACATTTGATTAGCACGTTTAAAATAGATCAACTTTAAATGTAATTTTAAATAACAAAAAACTTTTTTAAATTCTTTACACATGCTTTATTATGATAGTCAACTCATTAAAATAAGTGTACTTTTTTTAAAGCATGACAAATTATATTAAAAACGTATTAAAACAGTAATTTAAATTGCATTTAGAAATTATAATTTTACATTTGTAATCAAATTACAAAGTTCACTTTTTAAAAGTGAACTTAAGTGTTAAAGTTTACTTTACACTTTAAGTACACTTAAGTGGCCTTTTATTTCATTCATATTCTATTATTATATAATATCTGTGTGTACAATTTTTAAAAATGTACTTTTAATATTTGAAGTACACTGCAAGTGCACATTCAATACAATCAAGTGACAGTCAGAAAGGAAACAATAGGGATTCAACTTTGGGTTGGATCTTATTAACTATAATAGATGTTGAATTCCAGAGTGTAATTGCCCTCTAATCAACTTCAATGATTTGTGTATATGCTTCAGGTTAGCTCTGGAAAGCATGACATTAACACTGGCTCAGAGTTCATCTCGTGCCGTGGTTCCATTCAGATTTCTTCCAGTAGCCATTATTGACTACTGTTCTTGGCCTATTCATTTATTCAGAAATGGACTAGCCTTCAGGTGGTGGTGTATTGAATATGTTGCTTCGTTGGCATCAGATGTGCTGTAATTATCATTGACTGAGTCAGACACCAACAACTGTTCCATCCAGTGTTAATATGGAGAGCATGTGAACACTTCCCTGTTAATAAAGCAAAATTCACTCGACTGGTTGCCCCCCATTTCCCCTAGATTGCATCATATGAATGGCGTGCGGTGAGGAGCAAATCTATCCAAGCCGACAGTGAATGGCTTTACTATGCTCAGTCTATAGGCCGGTCAATGCTGGCAAGCATTTAAAAGGTCACAATCAATTCCTTCGATGATGGCGTTTGATTCAAGTGTTAGATTTCATTACACTGGAGACGATTTTTGTCAATTTAAGCACTCTGCGCGCAGCAAAGAGCCCCTGTGTGGTCCGTCCTCGACGAGAAACCACACCATTACTTTTCAACCACTAACGTGCTCAATCGGAATTGAGTTACTGAGAGAAAGCGAAGGAAGGAAACGAGAGCAGAGGTGAAGCGAGATACAGGACGTGTACCTCTCGGACTGGATGCCATTCTTCAAGGTCCCGGTGTAGCTTTTCCTCTTATCCAGAGCCAGGAGGTCCACATAGCCGCCGCTGGCTTTGATCACTCCAGCGTGGAGAGCTGCTCGGCAGATACTGGAGCCCTGGACACGAGGAGACAAAAGCGTATTCTTTTAGTCGACATGCCAGCGTTCATAAGTAGATCCACTGACCTTCATTCTGGAGGATTTATATCATGCTTCCTCAAACTTGCACATCTGTTATATACACTCTAGTCAAAAGTTTGGTATAAAATCTCATGCTCACTGCTCAATTATTATTGGTGCTTAATTATTAATAATGGCTCTTATTATTATCAATGTTGAAAAGCATCATGTGAAACTTAAGACTGGAGTAATGGCTGGAAATTCAGATTTGCCATCACAGGAGTAAATTACATTTTAAAATACATTCAAATAAAAAACAGTTATTCAACATTTCACAATAGTATTGTTTTTAACAATTTTATCAAATAAATGTAGCATTGGTGAGCTTAAGAGACTTTACAAACTTTTGACCTGTTAGTGTGCACATATCATGCACTGGGTGCAAATAGATAACACAACCAATGCGAGTTCATTTCTATGAACAGTCATGTCAAACTGTACTTTTTGGGTCAATGACATAATGCAAAAATATATTTTTTAAAAATGCCATTTTTACATACAATGTCTTAAATACACCTCTTAATGGGCATGTTTTTAATTTCTGAATTGACATACATCTCTGCCTACTGAAATAAGGCAGGCAAATTCTCTTAACATTTTAAAATCTCGCCTTAAAACTTATTTCTTTAGGGTAGCTTTTACTTAAATCTTTATATAAATTTTATATTGTTTTTATTTCTAATGTGGTTTAAATGTGTTTTTTGCTTCTTTTTTTCATTCTTACATGGTGTATTTTGATGTTTTATTTGTTATGTAAAGCGCTTTGAGAAGTAACATTTAAAGGTGCTATAGAAAAATAAAGATTATTATTATTACATTTTGGACATAATTTTTAAATATTTTTCGTATTTTGGCATTATCTTTTAATTATTCACTTCTTAGAAAAAACTATTTGTGTTACAACCTCCTCTTTATGAACAACGTAAGTTTTATTCAGGTTTAAAAGGCATACTGACACATTTATAAATTAAGAATGAATGAATTGCTTTAAGATTACGTTTCCCCACAGGCACATGAACCCTTAAAGGCTACACACTACACAAGTTTTAAAATCTGAGCAGATTTGAAAACACTTGACTTTGTAAATGGTTACAGAGAATAACTGCACGACTGAGGATAGCACATGACAATACAAGACTTCCAAGTCATTCTTGAACACAACAAACTCACCGTAGAAACATGGTAACAGACTCAAGGCAAATGGAACATTTTTTGACCCTGGACCACAAAACCATTCATTAGGGTCAATTTTTTTAAATTGAGATTTATACATCATCTGAAAGCTGAATAAGGCTTTCCATTGATGTATGGTTTGTTAGGATAGGACACATTGGATATTTGGCCGAGATACAACTATTTGAAAATCTGGAATCTGAGGGTGCAAAAAAAATCAAAATACTGAGAAAATCGCCTTTAAAGTTGTCCAAATGAAGTTTCTTAGCAATGCATATTACTAATCAAAAATTACGTTTGATATATTTACGGTAGGAAATTTGCAAAATGTCTTCATGGAACATGATCTTATCTTAATACCATTCCTAATTATTTTTGGCATAAAAGAAACATTGATAATTTTGACCCATACAATGTTTTTTTGGCTATTGCTACAAATATACCCCAGCGACTTAAGACTGGTTTTGTGCTCCAGGGTCAGATATGTGTTCTAAAATCAGCTCAAAATATCAAAATTTAAGAAATTAAAAAACTGTCTGTACCCATCATTCACTACATGATTGTCTGATTGCCCAAAATTTGCAGACCGGCTTTCGTCAGCTACACTCTTAAAAATAAAGGTTTTTCATTGGCATCTATGGTTCTACGAAGAACCTTTAACATCCATTGAATCTTTCCATTGCACAAAAGGTGCTTTTATAGTGGAAAAAGGTTCTTTAGAACAATACAAACTTCTTCACACTAATAAGAAAAAAATGGTTCTTTTAAGAATTGAAAGGCTCTTTGGGGAATCAAAATTTGCTCTTTTATGGCATCATGCGAAAATCACCTTTTTGGAACTGTTATTTTTAAAAGTGTAGTATTGACTCCTCCAGGCTGTAAATCGGGCCAGAAATCTGGACAAAAGTTGTAAGTATGAGCAACAGTAATAGTGACACTGACCATAGCACCATGCAACTATATTTTCCACGCTCTATTCAACAGTCCTTGAGATGTACACAGTCTAAAGGAGCCTTGACAAAAGACATCACTTCGATGTCTGCGGCACGCACAAGAGCAAGGCCAGAGCTCAAGAGCTCCAGAAAAAGCAAGCTGGCCAGACACCTGGCTTCAGAGCAGCTTAGTGAACTCTCTGGAACTGCATGTACCTTTCAGTTTTTATTCTTTTAACCTGGAAAGAAGGTTCAATCCTGTCTGCCTCTGTCCACAAAACCATTCAGTAATAATGAAAAGTAATGAAAGTGCACAGCTCATCGCACACATCTGGGTGCCGCTATCTTATAATGCTCATCCAATTGTTCATGCGTTGAGTATAAGTGCACTTTCAAACAAAGACTACCTTCACAAATTACCAAGTCCAAACCACTGAATAATGAGGGTTAATTAATGCTTGCTGGAGAGCGTGCTCTGATCTCAGGCCAGCTATGCAGACGCTCAGCTTTTACACAGGAATGTAGCCATAACAAGCCAAAAGGCAACAAGTTCATTTGAGTTCATACACCACTACACAACCAGGCCATTCCACACTAGCTCTCTCCTCCAGTGAGGACGAGACATGCCTGATTGAAGTTAATTTAAGAAATAACTGAAGACTGGCTGTTGAATTGCTGTAAATTTAATTTACAGTTTGATTCCGATCTTTGCGATGAATTCAGCTGATCCATTTCTGGATGATTGATTCACAAATTGGAGTTTGCACTGTTTGACAACTCACTAAAGAGCTTGCTAAAGATTATCAGTGAATAACTTATATTTTGATCTATTCCTCATATAAAACTATACAGATTGAATTAAGTGAATAAATAGAGTCCTCATTCGTTATATTAAAAAGAACAAGATGTTCAGAAGTTCCTTTTATTTCAAAAGGAAGAAAAAATAATACAGGTTTGGAAAAATATGAAAGTAATAGACAGTATTTTCTTTTTTTCTTCTTTTTGTGGAATTGAGGAACACTTTAGCATACTGTTACATACCTCAAAAGAATATAGTTAAGTGCAAACTTAATTTAATGTTTATTAGACACTTAATGGCATGTGAATTGTAATTAAATTAAAATGTATTATAGTTTATATTTATATTAAACATGACTAGATTAACCTTTTAGAGGCGTTTTGACCACTTATTGTACCCCTTTATGTCATTTTTAAAAGACTTTATCTTTGAAATATGGTTAAAGTTACTGCTGAATGTGCTGACAAGCATTCATGTTAAACTAAAATATACTTTAAAGTCATTTCTATTGATACCTGTATGTCATGTAATTAAATATTTTAAATTACACATTTGTGATGATGAAGTTGCAATTTAGTGCATTTAAAATATATTTATAATAAATGTAATATTGAAGCCAACACATCAAAACAAGAGAAAAGTGAAAAAGATTAATAAAACTTAATGATTTAAACAGACTTTAAAGTAAAACATTATCACAAAGTGAACTGTTTAAAAGTGTACTTAAGTTAAGAAACCGTCTTTCTTTAAGGACACTTAAGTGGCCTTTTATTTCATTAGGAATATATTATCGGCAAGTAAAGTTTTTTTTTGAAAATATACTTTTAAGATTTAAAGTACACTACAAGTGCATATTCAAAACAATTAAGTGCACTTCTTTTTCATAAGGGCTTTCAAATGAATTAGTGTCGTAATTTTGATTAATAAGTTAATAAAGAGCCTCTGCAATGATGAAGTTACACTGTTACACTGAAGTTACACAGCAAGCTGTTGCCTAAACAGTTAAGTGGTCTGTAATGCCAAGTCCTGACCTCAGGCATGCATGAGTCAGTGAAGAGAGCTGCTCTCCCAGCTGCTGCTCTGTGGTCAGTCTACACTCTGGGAGAGAAATTAGTGGCGACAATGGCGGCCACCTCCATCGAAAACTCCCTTCAGACTCACACAGACAATTCCCGCGGTCGACCCTCACCACAAGAGCAGCACGCTCACTTTAGCACTCGTAAGTGCTTGACTACGAATGCCTGTTCTCCCTCATTTCCCATCTCTCAGCCCTGTAAGGACGCTCTCGGACCGAAGCAGGTACTCACATCACCGTAAATGTTGGTGCCGACCACTGGAGCCCAATATGATGGTTCGTTTAGGCAGTTAGCTGGGCAGAAGACTCTGATGAGATAGAGGAGAAACTGGTGAGGTGCATTACTTTGACAAGCAAAGTACTTACAACCTGAACTGATATAGAGTGTATATAGTGAGAATTTCAATACTTTGAAGTGTACCTTGGACAATGAGAGGCAGACGCCTTGAAGGGACAAATCTCAGCCACTGTCGTGTAGCAGTCTATTGTTTGCTCTAAAAAAGGGAAAAATTAATTTTTGGTCAAACAGGCCTTCTGCCAAAGATAACAAAATGTTTATTATTATTATATAAAAAAATTAATTATAATTTAATAATTAAATTAATATATTAATAATATTAATCATAATATATATTCATATGAAATAATTATTCGAAGAGTTTCGACAGTCTCTGAGTAGCTTTAAAGGGGTCTAGTGATGCGATTTCAATTTTTCTTTTCTCTTTGGTGTGTTACAAGCTCTTGGTGCTTAAAGATGATCTGTAAAGTTGCAAAGACTAGTCTTAAATCCAAAGAGATATTCTTTATAAGAGTTGAGTCAGCCACGCCTACCTAAAATGGTTCGTTCTTACACGCCCCCACATATCTAGGTCACTTTGTGGGAATATTTGCATAATGCGCCCCAAATGTGCACGCAAAGAAAGAAGGCGTGCGTGGTATGTTTCAGGAAACAAAAAAACCCGCAGTAGTGTTGATGCCAGAGTAGGGAGACGCTGGGTATTTCAGCTGCGAAGACAAAAGCAATTATTGGGCCTTCCGGAGTCGATGCAATTTAGGAATATTGGTTAAGATTTATTTCCACAGACAGCAAACCCGATGTTCGAATTGTGCAAAGATTTTATGGAGACAGTTTTTAACCTAGCGAGTACAAGGCTGGTGTGCACAAAGCTATTTCAAAAAAAAAAAAAAAAAAGGGGGGCCAATTCCGACTGTGCTATGACAAGCTGGCGCTTCTGAAATCAGTGGACTGTAAGTATGTTTTGTACTAGTTAAGTATTTGCTATTGACGTTCAAAATGCGGAGTTTTGCGCAGCGCAGAGTAACATGTTGTGTGTGTGTGTGTGTGTGAGGGGAACAGGGTCACATCACAGGAGAGTGAACTGTCTGTCAGAAATCATAGCACGTCAGCTGTCTTAACCGAGGCTTGTGTACTGCATCATCACTGTGTCTGTCAAGCGACTCTGTTGCCCTTTCGGGCTTGAACTGATGGCAAAACTAACAACATTATTAACTGTCTTGATATTTACTTTGAAAGCTGAAGCTGCGATTATGGTAAGGGGCGTTACATTTCCGACGAGTGCTTGTGGTGTTCGGCCAATCACAATGCACTGGGTCAGCTGGCCAATCAGAGCAGACTGCGCTTGTAAGAAGGAGGGGCTTTGTAGAAAACGACGTTTGAGAGAGGCGGGGCATAGAGGACCTACAATAATATACAGTATTTGAAAAATAATGTGTTTTTTGAACATTAAAGCATGTCAGCATATTCTGTTACACAAAATAATGATCTTTAAAATAGCATCATATGACCCCTTTAATGAATTTAATTGACTGCTACTGAAAAAATTATGAGATCAATAAAATATTTGCATAATAATACACTTTAGCATAGTTTTAAAAATAATACATTTATGGAAATAACATCATTAATTGCGAACTGAATGTAATGTTTTCAGACACTTAATGGAATATCAATTGCAATTGAAAATGTATTAGGGTTTAAAATTATATTAAATGCAATTAGCTGGACTTTAGAGTGATTTTTCGACCCACTTATGTACATCTTTATGTGTAATTTCGTAATTAATTTTATTATATTTGAAATATGTTTAAAGTTACTGCTGAATGCACAGACAAGCATTTATGTTAAAATAAAATATACAACAAGGAGTTTGAAACTTGTATTTTATGTATTTAAATATATTTGTAATTATGCATTTGTCACGGTGAAGCTGCAATTTAGTACATTATACATTTATACAATATATTAACTTAAAATGAAATATCCAAAAACATGGTAATTCTGATTTCATATTGAAAAATATGTATTGAAGAGGAATTATCAAGATAAGATTATAACAATACTCACCTTCCACTCTTGACACTGTAAATGCATTGCCAGGTTTGTATTTACTGAAAAGAAAATCACAGAACGCAGATTAGAGTGAATAACTCTCATGTGGATATTGAATTGTGGACAAACTGAATTCAAATGGTATCAACATAACATTTAGACTACCTGAATGACTCTACACCATTCTTGGTTGCCTTTACAAAGAATGGGAAGTTGTCTTTTCTTGTGACATCCACAAGGCCTCCATTGTTGTCAATTATTCCATAGTGGATAGCAGCACGGCAAATACTTGATTGCTACAAAAATTGAAAAAGACGGAATTAATAAATAAATGTAACATCACCCACTTAAACAGAACCAGGTGAAATGTCAAAATAAACACTTACAACTCATAATACAAGGTTCCACACACTTCCCCTTTATTTAACGCAGTTTGCTGGGCAGTTGTACCTTAAAAAGATAAGAAAAAAGTCACCAGTAAAATTTTCAGAACTTATCATATCTTTAAAGAAATAACAAATTCCTTTACACTGACCTGTTGCAGGTCGCTCCTTTACATTTGTCCCTCATTCTTGTCTCACACTTAATATTTTGTGCTGAAAGGCAAAATAATTTTTTTTAAAAAGTAGAAATTTAGAATGTTTTATTATGAATAGTTTAGATAAATGTACACATTATTACAAAAAATTGCATTATTAATAATTGTAGATACTAAAAAGATAATAATGGAAAAATAATAAAATAAAATAAATAATAATAATAATACTTAATTACATTAATGCATTTTTACATTGTTTTTTCATTATTTCATGCAAATTAACAATAAAAACATTATTACTATTTATTTTTAATAGAGCTTTTTAATTGTTTTTAATTACTTCAAATAATATTATTCACACTAACCTAGATAGGTTGTTCTTGTAGTCTTGGTTGAGGAAGGATTGGCATTTGCAGGTTTTTTGGGGGAAGAGGGTTTGGGCTTAGGCTTAGTTGGAGTCGTCCGAGGCTGTACTGGCTCCTGCTGCTTCTCCACCTCATTCATATCTGGAGACTCATGACGTTCAGGGTCTCCTAAAAACAAAATCACAACAAAAAAACTCAAAAATAAGATTTAGACTTCCATGTGTTATACCTTTGTAATCATTCTTCTATCAGTGCTCACCCTTGTAGCAGAGGTTGTCTCTGCACCTTCCTCCATAGCTTGGTGGGCACTGGGAACAAGGGCGGCCATATTGGTAGGGGGCTTCCCCGATCCAGTTTCCCCTAAAAAAAAAAAGGCACGGGTTCAGCATGGTTTTGAAAACGACTGCAAAATCTGCACATTTGACTGAGCACTCAAATCACATACTCTCATGGATCTCAAGAATGATTCAGGAAAAACAATCCCCAGCTGCCAAATTAAATCATTAGCTTGGAAAAGAATAACACATTCTGCCCATGTTTTCCTTTCCCAAAAGCCTTCATTTACTTTTCCATTTTTCTAAGGATGAATCTTTGTTTATAGCCTCCATGTTTTCAAGGATGTAAGTTTTGTTCCATAGGATCATCATCAGGAATAGTAATTAGCCATCTGGTGTTAAATGAATAAACGTCAGCAGAAAGAGCTGATCTTACTTGGGTGAGTAGTTGCAGACGAGATAGACGGCGTTCTCCCAGATTTCTCCCCATACGTTCATACGCGGACACAAGTGTACAGCACAGCCAACACGGTTGGTTGTGGCCCAGACCACCTGCAAATGAAGAGAAATACATTATTATTAGTGGTGTTTGCTCAAGATTAGGTATTTGTTCATAAATACTGAACCTTGACATGTAAGTCATCTGGAATGTTGAATAGAAGTGTCTTATTTCTTTTCTAAGCAATCTTGTTATTACAGTTTTCAATAGGATAATGATGAAAATGAACAAAAACCCCATAGAACCATACATTGAAGATGGACCCAAGCTAAATCTATAGGCTCTTTTGACTACAGCCAGCAACCAACCATACATAACGCCCTAGGAACCTCTTAGAAACACCCTAGAAACCATCTATAGCACCCTAGCAACCACCTAGAAACGACCTAGCAACTGTACAGCGATGAGAAACGCTCCTACAATTAGAGTCAGTAAGCAACCATCCAGAACACCCTAGCAACCACCTAGAAACACCATAGAAACCACTGTTAACATTCTAGCAATGTGCTAAATGCTCTTATGACTTTAGCCAGTAAGCAACCATTTATAACACTTTAGCAACCAACTAGAAACACCCTAGAAACCATATATAACACCCTAGCAACCGCACAGAAACAACCTAGCAGCTATGTAGCATAAAAATTCTAAGGACACCTTAGCAACTCCAACTGGCAACCACAAGACACTAGAATCAAGGCAGCAATTTTCTGATACAATGCACTTGTTGTGGAGAGGGAAAAAAACTAGCCTAAGCTGGTTGGCTAGTCTTAGCTGGTTTTAGCTGGTCTCCCAGCCTGGCTAAGATGATCAAGCTGATGTTCAGCTGTTTTTAGCTGGTTGGTCAGCTGTTCTCCCAGCCTGAACAGCAAAAGAAGTGGTCAAAACCCCTCTAAAACCAACGTGCGAAAATTACAATCAGCTATGACCAGGCTGGAAGACCAGCTAAAACCAGCCAAACACCTTAGGCTGGTTTCAGCTGTTTTTTCAGCAGGGATGTAATTACATCTGTAATTAATTTATGTAGTAATTACACTGATAACCTTACCCCTACCCCCCACCCAACCTTAAACCTAACAATACAACAAAACATGAGCCTAATCTTACCTGTGTCCTACCTCAATATCAGTAAATATGTTTGGCATTTCAACATAAACACAATAAGTATAATGTTCCAAACAATTATTTTTTTGACCTAAGTAATATACCTAATTAAAAAGTGATACCAAATTGCTTTCTTTTGGCATGCATGAAAGATGCAGGTCTCTTTGCTGTTGTTGTCAAAAGCTTAAAAAAAGACATCCATATCGACTCCCCTCTGAGGAGCAAGTGTTCCCCAGCAGGAAGTGGTCTCTGTTCTGGGGCAGAGGCAGTAGATTGATGGGGCCACGGGGGCCGTGAATAGTGACTGCACTCTTTCATTCTGCCCTGTAGGGCGGAAGGAGAAGCACCTCAAGTGTGACCGGGCCAGTTTCCTGAAAAACTTCCCTTCATCCACTCTTATCCACACAAACAAAGTAAAGCCTGCGTGTAGCCCGTTGAGCTGCGGTCAAGGCCCTCACTGATTCGTTTAAACACAATATGGTTCACCGGGTGCAGCCCTGCAGCACGAGCCAAACCATTTGACTGTGAAATGAAAGGGAAGTGCTTACTCAGAATTTTTTTTGTACATACAGTTAAACCGTAGTGGGTTTGCATCTAACCCCGCAGAACACAATCGAGGGAGCACTTCCTCGGGAACGCACTTCCTCTGCAGAGCCCGCAGACGGTGTTGGCCATGGGACAACGAAACAGCAAACTAATCAGTCTCAAAAAACACAAACTCAAGCTTAACCCCGAGGGATCGTCTGGCACCGAGAAGATCGTGGAGCCTCCAGACCTGCTCTACAGCACGTGATAGAGGAGGGAAACGGGGAGAATCGCGGCAGAGATTTGGCCCTAGATATCCCCTACGACTCTGCGTTCTGCATCTTCAAAGGAATTCGGGTCAAACAGGAAAATGATTCAGGAGTCTGGGAACGCTTCCAGATGCTTGTGACCTGCTTTCAGAGCTGAGCAAATGTGTATTTTCACAAACTCATCTCAGCGATAAAGTAAAGCCTAAGAGGACATGAGGCTATTGCTCAACCCCTCCTTTTGTCCTCAATTTTCTCTGTTGTCGTCTCTCTTGAACTTTGGTTGGTCTCTCTTTCCTACTCTCCTTTTCTTTGTGCATTGCATCTGCTTGATCTGGCATGTGCAATATGTTTTGACAGTATCCACATTACTTTTTCAAATACCATTTTTAAAAAGGAGCTGTTAGTGTGGAACGAAACAGAAACACAGAAAACCACTGGTGATAAAAGTGGCCCTAAAATAGTATTTGGACAACTGGTTAGACTTTAGTTTAGGGAGCAATTCTCAGTATTAACTAGTTTCTTATTAGCATGCATATTACTAGCATATTGTCTGTTTATTAGTACTTACAAAGCACATATTAATGCTTTATACTGCATTACCATATTTTAGATCCCTTAATTCTTCTCAATACCTAAACTTAGCAATTACCTTACTAACCACTAATAATCAGCAAATTAGGGATTTATTGAGGCAAAAGTAATAGTTAATAGTTAGTTAAGAGTGAGAATTGTTCCCCAAACTAAAGTATGATCGAACACTTAAAAGGACAGTTCAACTAAAAATGAAAAATCTGTCATCATGCCCTCATGTCATTCCAAACCCTTAAGATTTTCGTGCATCTTTGAAATGCAAATTAAATGAATTTTTGAATTTTTTATGAAATATGCAAGATTTCGGTCCATTGGAAGTCCATGCAACCAAAACCTAAACACTTTAAAAAGTACAATAAAAGTAATCCATATGAATCGAGCTGTGTAATCCAAGTCTTTTGAAGAGTCACAATTGATTTATATGATGAACAGATTTAATTTATTCATATAAACATGATTATTTTTATATGTGAAATATATATAAAATATATATTTTTGCGTTACTTTTTAAATCTGTACAGGGCCTGCTTGTTTGTTTTTAAAAAGTTATATTTTTGGCAAATATAAAAGCCTTTTCACAACCAAAGTGAAATGAATGCGCCTCAGGCTGAAGGGAAAATAAATTTACATCCGTACAGTAGAATGAAGAAGAAATTTCAACACACTTCAGAAAAAAAAAAAGACACACAAATGTTTGTAAAGAGTAATTTTTGCTTATTAGTACGGCTGAACTGGATCACCGAAGGTCAGAAGCAAATACATTGCTTAATAGAATTGGATTAAATACATAAAGGATATTTGTGTTGTTTAACATTAATTTATGCAGGAATGCGTCTATTCTGCGTTGCATTTTTGTACTTCATTTTGGAGAATACTGAATCGGGTGTTTTGGTGCAGTGAGATGAATTAATGCATATTCATATTTATTTTTAGAACTACAGTAACATATTCTGATTTCTGTCACCATGGCGACACCAGAGCTGTCAATAAATAAATTGGAAAAAAAAGTAACTTGCGTACTTTAGATATTCTCTTGTAAATTAAAAAGTAATGCGTTACTTTACTAGTTACTTGAAAAAAGTAATCTGATTACGTAACTCGCATTACTTGTAATGCGTTCCCCCCAACACTGGTCATGTTGTTTAGTCCCACTGGGAAAATAGTTTGTAAACTGAGATTTCTCACTCACTTGTGTGTAGTGGGTGCACATGGGTCCAGAGCAGCGCTCAGGGCACCAGGGGTTGCACTCATGCGGGTAAGGGTAGGTGTAGTCCTTCACCTCATCGTACCAGGCCTGCACATGGTAGGCCGGAGAGCGGTACCTATCAGGAGAGAGATACGATAAATAATATGATTATGATGCCACAGTAACTTACACTCTTTATATCAATAGTGTTTAATATGTAAAATGCATTTACATTAATTCATTTGGCAGATGTTTTTACACAAAGCAACTTAAAGAGCAGCATGGGGATCATTTGGGGATCACATGGGTGGATTTCAGTTTGTATGTTGTAACTTAGAATTGATCGATTTTAATTAGTTAAAATGTGTTCATTTCAGCTCAAAAAGTAGAGAATTGCACTAGCAGCGCCAAGGTCATGTGTTTGATTCCCAGTGAATGCAGAAACGGATCGATTGTATACTTTTGCTGCAATGTAAAGGTTAAATTTCGTGTTTAAAATCCAGCCATTTCAATAGGATTCTGTGTGATGAGGGTGAAATATTTCCCCCTTGTACATTTCGCAACAGGTTCAAGTTGGTCATGCTTATTTGCAACATTGACAAACATGCATGGTTGGAAATTGACGACTTCTGTGCAAGCTGTGCTTCATGAATCACTACACTACAACATAATCTCATGGCAATTCATAACTATATTATGCTTTGGAATTAATACGATCTCACCTTTACGTTTTCATACAACCTGCTTATACCCCCCTTAATAGTTATTTTGAGGGGTGGGGCTAGGATGGACCGAAAAGCTTACTTTAAGAAAAAAAAAGTCCAAATTCATACAAAATCACCACCTAGTAAAATGGTAAGGATTTCTAATGGGAAACTATATTGCAAGGTGCTGATCATATGAATTAATAAAATGTGAATCATACAATTTTTGGAAAAAAAGGGATTGGGTTTCTATACTATTGACAACGGACAATGGACCCTATTTGACTACAAAATTGTATTAAATGTTACTGCAACTTAAGTTGATTTGGATAAATGCATACAAGTAAATTTAAAATAAGAAAAAAAATTGGAGACATTTTTAAAATGTCCAAATATTTCCAGGTTTTCTATGACTGTGTGCACGACTGGTTACATTACAGAAACAGACTGATATGGTCATTCTAAATGTGTCTGTACTCATACCTTCCCCAGTGCACGGCTAGGTTCTGCCCGATGGACATCAGTAGATCTTTAGGTCCATGTTCCCACTGGCACTGTTCCGCCCAGTAGGTCGCTGACTTCTCCAGTTCATCATCCCAAACCTGGTCATACACACACAAACTAAATCAAACTCCCAGCAGAACACACAGAGTCCATAATTCCCATATATTTGCACTGAGACTTTAACAAAATACTGAACATGCTGAGTTTTATTCCCAGATAATTCCCTTTGCCTTCCTCTGACTCTTCATCTTCACTATTGGACTGGGAATCAGGCCCAATACAACTAAAATATTGGCTACATGCACACACATCAGAGCTTGGCTCACATCCATTGTAAATCCCCAGCAATCAAGGTTAAATGAGACAAATTTCCAAAGCTTATTTCTCCACCTGTAGGGAGGAGGACTCATTTCGCTCCACAGAACAGGGTTCTTCACCTCTGAGGAACTCAGTAAATTTCCAACTGCAGGATGGGTACAAACACTCACACATTCTGTAACCTCAGTTCTGAAGGTGCTGTTTGGGACTAAGCCATGTTTCTGAAACCTTTACTTGTTCGCTGAGGCCTGGCAGTGGTTCTAAAAGCCCTGCTTGTGGTAGACTCCTGTCTTTCTCAAAGGCATCAACCCAACTACATTAACCATAAGCCCTTGCTCTTTGTATCTTTCCCTTTAAAATCTCACTACATCAACATGAAACTCATGTTCAATTACCATGCCCAAAGGTACACGGGGAACAGCAATAAAGCAGGACTGTGCTCGCTATAGGTCCCTAGCACATCTATGATTACTTAAAAAACCTATGGTTTCCCCTTAAAAACATGATTTTCCACAATGACTTTCTATGGAATACTATTGAGGCCTTTAAATGTGTAAAAGTGATGCAGGTGTATCCAGTTATGCTCATCTACTAGTAGAACCAAGAGCTTTTGCCAGGTCAAGTAAATGATGATAGAATTGTCATTTCTAGTGCACTTAATTGTACTGAATGTGAACTTGTAGTGTACTTCAAATCATAAAAGCATATTTCAAAAATAAAAATAAAAGGCCACTTAAGTGTACTTAGAGTACATTTTAATATTTATTTTAATATCACATTTAAAAGTGTGTTTCTTAACACACTTAAGTGCACTTTGTAATAATGTCAAATTAAAAGTTTTACTTTAAAGTACATTTTAAATCATCATGTTATAATAAACTTTTGTCATGCTTTAAAGACTTACTTGATTTGAATTGTAGGGTGTTATTAGATATTACATTTAAAATAAATTTAAAATGTATTACATTGCAACTTTGTCCTTACAAATGTGTAATTACAAACTTATTTAAATACATTACTTACAAGCTTTAATAAAAACGGCATTGAAGTATATTTCAGTTTACCATAAATGCTTGTCAGTACACATTCAACAGTACACTTGAACCATATTTCAAAGAAAATAGATATAATTATGGAATTACCTATAAAGACGTACTTAAGTATTTCTTAAATTGGTTAAAAACTCTTAAGTTCAACTAATTCCATTTAATATGAATGTAAACTATTTAATTTAATTTCAATTAACATGCAACTAAGCGTTCAAGAACATTACATTCAGTACGCACTTAAGTATATACTTTCCCGTAACAAGTACTCTTTTTGAAGGTATGCTAAAGTGTACTTCTTTTTCACAAGGGAATCCCTTTAGCACTTACAACTGAAGGCTGCATAGCTGCCATTTTTAGTCACATAACTGAAGCCTCATCTCTGGTCCAGTAATGTCACTAATCTTTGGCTCTGTTCTCTATCTGTCTCATGGCTCCTGTGTCAGCAGATGGCTAAACCTCAGTGTAATTGTCTTCACAATAAAAAGTGCCTCACCACACTTGTAAACTCAACATGTTTCTTCCAACGAGGCCAGTATTTGGCACCTACACAAACCTAAATATATTTACTGCACCAGAAAAAAACGATGACTGCTGCTAACACAATATACAGTTAGTACAAATCAGCGTCATTAATGCAGAACAGAGTGTTGGTTTGTACAGCTCTCGACATGTGTGGTCGATATAAAAAAAAAACTTTGCTGCAGACTAAAATGATTAGTGTTGCTGTTTACACAGACAGTTACTTTCTAAAGCAGTATACGAACTGAAATAGACCCTCATAAGTGACTGATTTAACTCTTCATAGACAACACTGGGAGACTAGACAAAATATTAACTCCTATAGAGTTGATTGCTAGCATGTTGCTAAGCTAACAGTGTGATAATCTAATAATAAATATAAAAACCCCTGGTGAAAAGGGAGTCTGCTTAGTTGCATTGAATGTGCACTTTTAGTGCACTTCAAATCATAAAAGTGTATTTTAAAAACTACACTTGCAGATAAGACAATGTTAATCAAATAAAAGGCCACTTAAGTGTACTTAAAAATAGACACTTTCATGACCGACTCTTAACACACTTAAGTACACTTTTAAAGAGTGCAGTTTGTAATAATGTAATAATAAATTTAAGTTTTACTTTAAAGTGCATTTTATATCATTATGTTAAATTGTTATGTGCTTGCGAACTACTAAAGCTAAGTACTTGAGTTTAATTCCAAATGTAGTGTGTTATTCATTTTAACATTTAAAGTAAATCTTTTTTTAAATGTACTAAATTGCAATTTCATCATTTCAAATGTGTAATCACAAATTTATTTAAATACATGTTATACAAGTTTCAACACAATTTAAATTTAAACTATAATACATTTTCATTGTATTGCAATTAACATGTATTTAAGTTTCTGAAATCATTACATTCAATTAACACTTAAGTATATTCTTTTAATGTATATTATTTTCCTTTTTAAAAGACTTTCTTTTTCGTGTAGCACACACAAAAATAAAAAATAATGCGTTTTTAAATAGATTGTATTTGATACTTTTTGGTGTTGAATAAATATTTTTTTATTAATAAATTATTAATACCCAAGATGGCAAATAAATCAAGATAATTATTGATTATTAATATTAATCAATAATTCTCTTGATTTATTCGCCATCCTGGGTGAAAGATTTCTGCTTGTCGCATCCTAAAGTTTCTTTCAGCAGCTTAAACTTAAATAAGATCTTAGATGCCAGCATAACTTTATTCCATACTTTTTGAAACAGTCTTTTCAAAATGCTTTCTGTGAAGGCAACTCTCTAGGTTTTGGAACAGAACCTCCTGAGTTTTCAGCTCAATTCATTTTAGTGTGTCTACAGACCCTCAATATTACAGTAAATCATAAAAAGAGTTGTTTGTGAGTGAACAATGACTCAAACTGTGTTCCATTCTCACCATGTACTCCATGTTGGAGGCGGTCGGGTACACCTTTCCTCTCAGCTTGTTGTGCAGTTGCAGGATGTCCTCCCGGTCCGACCACCCAATGGCTCTGCGAGTGCGTAAAGGCGCATCGGCTTTTGTGCTGTTAGGCTCCAGCTCGTCCTGGTAGCGTTGCATTATCTGCCTCAGCTCCAGGGAGTCAGGAAGGAAGAGGGAAGCAGCCAAACTGGCACCCAGGAATAGCAGGGCAATGGAAATGAGCCTGTGCATGGCAGCAGTGATGCTTTCGGGGTCGGACTACAGACGACTGCCTTGTGTGAGCGTGTCTTCAGGGCTCTGTTCTGAAAAATCTGGAAGGAAATATGGTTTCCATGAGGACAAGTGTTGGGAAAGTTGTCGGAGCAAACGAAATCAGTGCTTCAAAGGGGAATTTGCTAAATTGGTTTCATTAGTCACTCTTATTGCATCTTGACTAAACATACACTACAAATATATGAACACATACAGAATCCAATAACAACAATCAGAGTGAAGAATCTGAGGGTTGATATTCTGGAACGACATGAGACGCATCCATCCATGTAGTGCTTCTTGGTTTAAACTCATGCTTGTCCATTAGGTGAATCTAACAAAAAACAAGTCCAGGTTACATTTCACCCCAAAGTAAGTAATTTTGCATAAAGCAAGCACAGTTTTAAGACAAATAAGATTAATTGGGTTATTATGACTGTTGAGCACATTCCTTCCCAAATTACTATAACCATAATGCATTCATTTTTCTCCTTTTTACTGTAATACGTAATATTGACTGTATCACTATTGCAGTAAAAATTTTGAAATACAATGTTTTCAATTTAAATTAGCATCAATAAAAGTGTTTATTATCTTTACTATAATACCTAAACATGTAACTGCATCACTATATTACTGTAAATATATTGAAACACAATGTTTTTAATTTAAATTAGCATAAATTAAAGTGGTCATTATCTTTACTGTAATACCTAAAAATGTTACTGCATCACTATATTACTGTAAAATATTGAAACACAATGTTTTGAATTTAAATTAGCATAAATTAAAGTGGTCATTATCTTTACTGTAATAACTAAAAATGTCACTGCATCACTATATTACTGTAAAATATTGAAACACAATGTTTTGAATTTAAATTAGCATAAAGTAAAGTGGTCATTATCTTTACTGTAATACCTAAAAATGTTACTGCATCACTATATTACTGTAAAATATTGAAACACAATGTTTTGAATTTAAATTAGCATAAATTAAAGTGGTCATTATCTTTACTGTAATACCTAAAAATGTTACTGCATCACTATATTACTGTAAAATATTGAAACACAATGTTTTTAATTTAAATTAGCATAAAGTAAAGTGGTCATTATCTTTACTGTAATACCTAAAAATGTTACTGCATCACTATATTACTGTAAAATATTGAAACACAATGTTTTTAATTTAAATTAGCATAGATTAAAGTGGTCACTATCTTTACTGTAATACTTAAAAATGTTACTGCATCACTATATTACTGTACAATATTGAAACACAATGTTTTTAATTTAAATTAGCATAAATTAAAGTGGTCATTATCTTTACTGTAATAACTAAAAATGTCACTGCATCACTATATTACTGTAAAATATTGAAACACAATGTTTTTAATTTAAATTAGCATAGATTAAAGTGGTCACTATCTTTACTGTAATACTTAAAAATGTTACTGCATCACTATATTACTGTAAAAATATTGAAATACAATGTTTTTCATTTAAATTATCATAAATTAAAGTGGTTATTATCTTTACTGTAATACTTAAAAATGTTACTGCATCACTATATTACTGTAAAAATATTGAAATACAATGTATTAAAATTAGCATAAATAAAAGTGGTTATTATCTTTACTGCAATAATTAAGAATATAACTGTGTCACTATATTACTGTAAAAATATTGAAATACAATGTATTAAAATTAGCATAAATAAAAGTGGTTATTATCTTTACTGCAATAATTAAGAATATAACTGTGTCACTATATTACTGTAAAAATATTGAAATACAATGTTTTTCATTTAAATTATCATAAATTAAAGTGGTTATTATGTTTACTGTAATACCTAAAAATGTCACTGTATCACTATATTACTGTAAAAATATTGAATTGCAATGTTTTCAGTTTAAATTAGCATACATTAAAGTGGTTATCTTTGCTGTAATACCTAAAAATGTAACTCTACCACAGTAAAAATATTGAGTGTTTTTTTAAATATGCATGAAATAAAGTGATTGCCTTTACTGTAATACCAAATAATGATAACTGTATCACTATATTACAGTAAAAATATTGAAATAAATGTTTTTAATCACCATACATATACAAGTACAACAGATAATACCATGATTATTTAGATATGATACATTTTTATTATTCAATTACAATATTACAGTTTTTTCACAGTACAGCAATGAGAACTATGCTAATTAATTCATTAATAATAATAATAATGTCCATTTATAATGTTGTTTCTTATGAAATTGAGATGAATTATGAGGGACATTACAGGTTTCTTGATTAATTCACCCTTTTTGTACTCGCTGCAGAATTGCCGTAAGTTGCTCAGATGAAATTTGCCATCTAACCTCAATGGAGCAGCACTCACCAATGAGGAAATGAACCTCAACGATCCACATCAAATGAATAGTTTGTGCTCCAATTAGAAGAATATTTATTGTATTCCATAATCAATTGTCAATGAAAAGGCCCCATCATTACAGAACAATTATACTATCAAAGCCTCACATAACAAAAACCCCATTGTAATCTTCATTACTACTCAAAAGATCAAATCACTAGGCCTGATCTCCTTCGATTAGATTGTTCAGTTTGATGGACCAGCAGGTCTGTTTGATCTCTGCAGTTTCACAATCTATCCATAAACTCAACTTTGTAGGTCAAACTCATTTATTTCCTGAGGTGACCATGGATAACTCATTAGCAGAACAGATCCACACTCAGCAGCTGTGCCATTCACACATTAATCAAAGTAGATCTTTCTCTATCCCGGACTGACTTTCTCTGGGAATGGAATTATCCAGGTTCATACCCGCAGATGGATGGGTGCGAGAATGGGAGAGATTAGGCAAAGTGAAGTTGAGTTAGTTAGCGTGGGGGGGGGGGGGGTGGGGGGGGGGGGGGGGGGGGGGTGGGGGGGGGGGGGGGGGGGTTGGAGGGGGGTGTAAAGGATGAAAACACTATGGCCACTTCTAAACACAGATGAGTCAAACGTTTTTTACTTCTCCCCTCTCTGACTCTCTCTGCAGAGCCTTGACATTCAACACTGGTCTGAGTAAACACAGGCACCGCTTCAATTCCAGCTGCCGTTCTCTCTCTCTCTCTCTCTCTCTCTTTTAATTTACATTCAGTGCCATCTCATCTCTCTTCTGAATTTTATACTACCATGACAGACCAAGCAGCCAGGAAAACGCCAGCTGGGCACCTCCATGTAAACAGGAGATAAAAAATTGCCAGGTGGTCCATCTGCACTTTATATGGCAAAATGCTGGTTGGTTTTGCACATTGTGCTTTTCCTATGCACAAGCATAAAAGTTTGAAATGGCATGAGATTGTTATAACAGCATGACAGTTCAACCACATGCATATTTTCCAAATGACAGTTAGTGCAATTAATGTCCAAAATCATGCCCGTAATGCATCTTAATACACATGCTCTCAAATTGATGCTGATCAGTGAGCATTAGATTCTACACATTGACTATAAATGGATCATTACCAAAAAAAGGAAGAAAAAAGCAACTCCTCCCGATTCTGCACAGCCAGCTTTAATTGACTAAATGCATCAGTTAATCAATGTATATTGTTAATTTACCTTCCATATACTACAGTGTCAGCAACACATCTTACCTAGTGTGCGTCTTCTCCACAAGCTTTTCCAGAGGCTGCTGCAGCTCAGTGTCTCGCGGCTGGAGTATTTTCCTTGAAAGTCAAACAAGTGTGAGTAGTGGACTCTGTTTGGCAGCTGGTGACTCTCACTGACTCTATGGAAGCAGCTCAGCACCTTTTATAGCAAAGGAGAGGAGCGTGAAGAAGAGGAGGAGGAGGCTGAAGAAGGTTGTGTTCTTGGCAAACCTCCGGCACTCTGATGAACGATGTCGAGATAAAAACGCAACAAACGTAAATCATATCAAAGCAGCTCCAGAGACGCGTCCAGAGGGTTACTCAACAACTCAAGACAGCAGGATGTTTGTCTATGAGTTATCGTTTTGTAATATGTTATTACGTCAGTCAATACATTAACAGTTATATGACATTTTGTCATCAATAATATAAATGGAGAACGTGGCTAGTTATAACAAGTTATACTATGTTAGGTTCTCTAGGTTTACCTGTCTTTTTATGTAACTTACGTTTATATATATATATAATTATATATATATATATATTCACTACCGCTCAAAGTGTTGGGATCAGCCAGTCTGTGTTTTTGAAAGAAGTATTTTATGCTCACCAAGGCTGCATGTATTTTGATCAAAAATACAGTAAAAAAGTGAAATCTTGCTAAATGTTATACAATATAAAATCATGGTTCTATTTTAATATACATATTAAAATTATAATTTATTTCTGTGATCAAAGCTGGATTTTCAGCATTATTACTCCAGCCTTGCAACATGATCCTTCAGAAATCATTCTATAGCTGATTTATTAATTATCAGTGCTGGAAACTGTTGTGCAGCTTAATATTTTTCTGGAAACCAAAATACATTTTTCAAGATTCTTTGATGAACAGAAAGTTAAAAAGAAAAAGAGCATTTATTTAAAATAGAAATCTTTTGTAACAGTATGCAGTACCGTTCAAAAGTTTAGGGTCAGTAATTATGTTTCTTTCTCTTTTTGAAAGAAATTAAAACTTTTAGTCAGCAAGGATGTGTTAAATTGATAAACAGTGATCGCAAAGATTTATATTGTTAGAAAAGATTATATTTTGAATAAATGCTGTTCTTTTTAACTATTTATTCATCAAAGAATCTTGAAAAATGTATTTTGGTTTCCAGAAAAATATTAAGCTGCACAACAGTTTCCAGCACTGATAATTAATAAATCCGCATATTAGAATGATGTCTGAAGGATAATGTGACACTGAAGAATGGAGTAATGAAAATTCAGCTTTGCATCACAGAAATGATTAGATTTTAAAGTATATTAAAATATAAAACAGTTATTTTGAATTGTAATAACATCTTACAATATTACTGTTTTTTTTTCTGTAGTTTTGATCAAATAAATGCAGCCATGATGAGCAGAAGAAACTCCTGTAAAAAACATTAAAAGTCTTTCTGATCCCAAACTTTTGAACGGTAGTGAGTGTGTGTGTGTGTATATATATACACAGTGGGTACGGAAAGTATTCAGACCCCCTTAAATTTTTCACTCTTTGTTATATTGCAGCCATTTGCTAAAATCATTTAAGTTAAATTTTTTTTCCTCATTAATGTACACACAGCCCCCCATATTGACAGAAAAAAACAGAATTGTGTTGACATTTTTTGCAGATTTATTAAAAAAGAAAAACTGAATATCACATGGTCCTAAGTATTCAGACCAGACCCTTTGCTGTGACACTCATATATTAACTCAGGTGCTGTCCATTTCTTCTGATCATCCTGAGATGGTTCTACACCTTCATTTGATTCCAGCTGTGTTTGATTATACTGATTGACTTGATTAGGAAAGCCACACACCTGTCTATATAAGACCTTACAGCTCACAGTGCATGTCAGAGCAAATGAGAATCATGAGGTCAAAGGAACTGCCTGAAGAGCTCAGAGACAGAATTGTGGCAAGGCACAGATCTGGCCAAGGTTACAAAAATTCTGCTGCACTTAAGGTTCCTAATAGCACAGTGGCCTCCATAATCCTTAAATGGAAAGACGTTTGGGATGACCATAACCCTTCCTAGAGCTGGCCGTCCGGCTAAACTGAGCTATCGGGGGAGAAGAGTTTTGGTGAGAGAGGTAAAGAAGAACCCAAGATCACTGTGGCTGAGCTCCAGAGATTCAGTCGGGAGATGGGAGAAAGTTGTAGAAGTCAACCATCACTGCAGCCCTCCACCAGTCGGGGCTTTATGGCAGAGTGGCCCGACGGAAGCCTCTCCTCAGTGCAAGACACATGAAAGCCCGCATGGAGTTTGCTAAAAACACCTGAAGGACTCCAAGATGGTGAGAAATAAGATTCTCTAGTCTGATGAAACCAAGATAGAACTTTCTGGCCTTAATTATAAGCGGTATGTGTGGAGAAAACCAGGCCTGTCTAATACAGTCCCAACAGTGAAGCATGTGGTGGCAGCATCAGCTGTGGGGTGTTTTTTCACTGCAGGGACAGTACGACTGTTTGCAATCGAGGGAAAGATGAATGCGGTCAAGTACAGGGATAGCCTGGACGAAAACCTTCTCCAGAGTGCTCAGGACCTCAGACTGGGCCGAAGGTTTACCTTCCAACAAGACAATGACCCTAAGCACACAGCTAAAATAACGAAGGAGTGGCTTCACAACAACTCTGGGACTGTTCTTGAATGGCCCAGCCAGAACCCTAACTTAAACCCAATTGAGCATCTCTGGCGAGACCTAAAAATGGCTGTCCACCAACGTTTACCATCCAATCTGACAGATCTGGAGAGGATCTGCAAGGAGGAATGCAGAGGATCCCCAAATCCAGGTGTGAAAAAACTTCTTTCCCAAAAAGACTCATGGCTGTATTAGATCAAAGTTGGTGCTTCTACTAAATACTGAGCAAAAAGTCTGAATACTTAGGACCATGTGATAATTTCAGTTTTTCTTTTTAATAAATCTGCAAAAATGTCAAATTCTGTTTTTTCTGTCAATATGGGGTGTCGTGTGTACATTAATGAGGAAAAAAAAATAACTGAAATGATTTAAGCAAATGGCTGCAATATAACAAAGAATGAAAAATTTAAGTGGTCTTAATACTTTCTGTACCCACTGTATATATATATATACACTGTAAAAAATGACCGTGAATTTAACGGTAAAAGACTGTAAAAATGCTACAGTAAAAACCTGTTAAATGTTAACGGCAAATTTCCCTACTATATACGGTGAAAAACTGTACTGGACATAACATGTATTAGACATTAATTTTACGGTAGTATACCGTTTTTTGAAGTGAAAAAGACCGTATAATTTACTGTGAATAAACGTAAATTGACATTCCCAGAATTCCCTGCGTTACATTTCAAATTTGATGTTTTGTTTTTGCTTTTTAAATAGCTATGTTTCTTCTTAGTTTTTTCTTATCAGTTTTGTATATTAGGGTTGTGTGTTACACCTAATGTTGTTAAATTAATGTTTATTGCATTATTTCAGTTTCATGTGTGTTACCGTGATGGTGTTTGGTGTTTGGTGTTTGTGTGAATGACGCTGTGCACTTTCTATATATGTTATTATCTAAAAGTTGCTTGTGATGGGCTTGGTTCATCATGTGACTTTCTCATCACCACCTGCATTTGGTGGGTATCGGTGTATTACAAAGGTACAAAACATATTTCAGTACTTCAATAGGTTGGTATATTAACATTATATGAGTTAATGAAATTACGGTATTTAACTGTAAATTTAAGTTAAAACCGTAAAACCTAAAACGTTGCTACCGTATTTTTTACGGTAAAATTCCGGCAACCACAGCTGCCGGTTTTTTTACCGTAAATTTTACAGAATTTCTTTTACAGTGTATATATACGCGGATATGCTGTTTTCGTTCAGATCAAATCACAACACCGTAGGAAACAGATCCGGCGTGACGCAGCTGACACAGAACAGCATAAGCTGTTTACGTTCAGCTGATACTTTCCAAAATGGTGCTACAGGGTGATGCGGAGGATACGAATTGTTGAATAAAGCTGTTGTTTTTTTGTTTTCTTTGCGCAAAAAGTATTCTCGTAGCTTCGTAAAATTATGGTTGAACCACTGATGTCACATGGATTATTTTACAGATCTCCTTGCTACGTTTCTGGACTTGAGAACAGTTGTATTGCTGTCTATGCAGAGTCAGACAGCTCTTAGATTCCATCAAAAATACCTGAATTTGTGTTCTGAAGATGAACGAAGTCTTTAACGGGTTTGGAACACCATGAGGGTGAGTAATTAATGACAGAATTTTTGGGTGAACTATCCCTTTAATGACTGTACCTGGCTCGTCAATAACATCTGCTCTAGTATGCTCTAGTTTGTTGGAAACATGTCAATAAAGGATATGACAAGCATAATTGTGGCAATTAATTGGCACTCTGAAGTTCTTTTGCCATAGAATTCAACTACAAATGTGGCTGTAAGTAAAGAAACCTGGCCTGTTTGAAAAAGCTGAGTCAGATGGATCTGCTTGATGTGCCCACCACCAAATATTTCACATCCTCGAATCAGGCGATATAGGGTTTAGATATTTGGCACAAGGGTGTGCGACTTTGGATCATATGAACCAGAATAGGATTAGTAACTGGCTGACAACTTCTGAAACCAAAGCATCATGCGCTTTGAAGACATCTTAACTCTATATAGCCAAACATATCATAGTATTATATACGATTGTAGTCCCCTAAATTATTAACATGTTCAAAACTTTGCTGAAAAACATGTGGCACACAATCTTCCACATGCCTCCTGTCATCTGATTGATCGTTTATAGTAAAAGCACTTTTAGTATAATTATAAAAATGTCCATCTTCAGCTCGTGATTCACAAGTCTTTTTGTTAAATCTTTACTGACTTTTATAAAGTAAATGTAAGAATAACTTTTATATTGTTAGTAATATTTCAAGATGAACATTTACTGGACTAAAGCAATTTGATTATCCATACATCATTTTGTTTTGGAAAATGTAAAAAAAAGGTTTTTAGGAACACTTATTTCTTCATCTCTGTCATCATTGTATTGCATTGTATTATATGGTTTGTCCCGACAATAAAAACTACATAGCTTTGATCATAAAACTATAAGCATTTATATATAATCTTAATAAGACATATTAGTTGACGATATAGAGTGACAAATGATATTTATATGCATTTTATGCAAGTAGTTTTTTTTACTGTCTTTTTTTTTGTTGTTGTTGCCATAAATAGCTGCTGCACCAAATTACATATTTTTGTTCAGTTTTGGCAAATAAAATAACTGAGCAAAAATATGAATAAAATTGAAGATTTTTTTTTTTCCTCCTTGAGTTTGGGCTCCATATTTTTACTATATCATGCTATATGAGCCATAAAAGCCTGATATATTAAACATGATAGACAACATAAAACATGCATTTTAAAAAAACAATTCTGTGTAAAGGTTAAATAAACTCTTCCATTAAAAAAAATAAATAAGTGATTTTTCTGACTATATTTTCATATGTCAGGCTTTACAGGGTTAAGATGTTGTTTTTGTGCAGTTGCTATATGATATATACAGTAACATACAAAAATAAGTGTTGATGAATTGGGTTATTGAAATGAAGACATGGAAAAATACTCCATATAATGTACAGCAGTCACTAACTGCATTTGGTCTATTGATGTCTTGTTAATATCAAATCGGTCTCTGTGCAGCAGTGCTGTAGTGACCAGTAGAGTAATGCTGACCCAGCAGCCACATGCTACCTTTTTCCAAACCAGACTCATTCCCTGCAATGTGTAATTGAATCACTTTCTCTTTTATGAGAAAACTCTCTAAAGCTGTGACACTCTAAAGTCCAAGCACAACAATCCCAGAGCTCAGCGGTGAGAGAGGAAGCCATAATCTCAGGTTTATATAGCAGAGTTTGAGGCCATTAAACAATGTTTTTTAATGCAGGGGGAAACACGGGGACCAGCGCACCCCTTTTTGCGTCACTAGAGAAACCTTCAGTAAAAGTCGACCATTCTAACACAGCGACTACTCTTTTGGCGGCTCGCGGTTCCCGAAAGCTTTGCAAAGGGGTGTCCTTGGTGCTTCCTTTTCATTGTGTTTGTACTGGCTCCTTTGGATCAAGCTGTGACTCATGGCACATGGCAACATCCCAATTGCGCATATAAAGATGTTTTATTGGCTTTTAAGAGCATAAAAACAATAACTGTGTATGCTTGGTTTCAATTACGCTGACGCTTGATTAAGCAGTTTATATGTTCAGGCAGGATTTCAAAAACTCCCTTGACGAACGTGGTTGAGGATGAATTTGTATTGGGACTGTGGCTGCTGTTAGAAAAGCATACTATCATTCTAGTATATCTGCATTGTGTAGCATATGATGCACAATATATTGCATGCATATACCTGCATGACATGATACATTTGCCAGAACACTGTACACAGCTGTGCTGGTTACTTACTGTATCCCATAATGCACTGCACTTGGATTCAAAATTCAAAATAATCACTCTTCTTATATAAATGTGCAAGAGTATACGGAAAGCACTTAAATTATTATGCTTAATGTTGCTATTACATGGAAATAGGACTTTACTTTCAAAAAGTATACTAACATGGAAATAATACTTACTTGTGTGAACTGAATGTAATATTTTCCGACATTTAATTCCGTTAACGCAATGCAAATTTATATTAAATGCAATTAGATAAACGGAGCGCTTTTATGGCCCCTTTAATTAGGACGCAAGTACATCTTTATAGAAATTTCATAATTACTTCTATTGTATTTGAAATATGGTTAAAGTACTGCTGAACGTACTGACAAGCATTTATGGTAAACTAAAAAAATAGTTTAATGTCATTTCTATTGAAACTTTTATTTCATGCATTTAAATGCACATACAGCATCATTTCTCGTGTAACCACGAGTGGGTGCTAAATTTGATTTCCACACAAGACTTTAGTTCATGACAGGTCATGATGACTTCAAATCCTCTGAGAATGTCCCGTGCTGATTTAAGTCTGTAGACCAACAGTCTTTGGTAATCCATATCTGCACACAAACACTCAACAGAAAAACTGCACTACACAAACATCCTCAGTCAGTTGTGCTGCAGGGCTGCATCTCATCATGCAATCAGTGACGGTCTGAATGTAATTGCCAGTGTTTGTTCCTGCACAGATCACCAGCGGTGACCTTGATCGAGTGAAGCTTAAGTCCAGATGCTGACCGGAGGTGTATAGGGGTCACGCTTACCTCAGCCTCACGGTCAGTTGTTTATTTGGCGAGAGCTGCATTGCCCTACAATGTTTATTTGCTTCCCTTGGTGATTCAGCAGGAAAGTTTGGAGACCTTCTCAGCAAGTAGTGAGATAGGAAGAAAATCTCCATAATGTGAGAATGCGTTTAGAGGGTGATAAACAAGAACTCTGTCTCATATGAGGGCAGTGGAAAGACCAGAATAATAAAGATGCAACAGATGCATCTCACTACATTGAAAGTGGCTTAAACGAAAGAAAAGAATCTGAAACCAAGGACTGACCCCTTGACCGCATTAGTTATGTCCAGTTAGTATTGGATACTGGTATGATGGTATGGTCCAGTCAGCCCCTGCTGGCAGAGAATGTAACTACACCACACCATTTCGAGGGCAAATATAATCTTTTCTGCATTCCAAATCAGCCATGTATTCTTTTGAAATTACTTGTAAGCAAAAAATGTATAGCAAATATTTTATTTTATTTAAGCGGATGTTTTTTTAACTGTCTGATTCTTTTTAAGGGCTCTTAAAGAGAGAGTCCAACCAAAAATGTTGCTAACTAAACCGTTTCAGTTCCCATTGACTTCCATTGAAATACAATAGAAGTCAACGGGAACCGAAATTGTTTGTTTATCAGCATTCTTCAAAATATCTTCTTATGTGTTCAGCAGAAGAAGAAGAAGAAATGCATACAGGTTTGGAATGACATGAGGGTAAGTAAATGATGCCAGAATTCATATTTCTTCTAGGTGGACTATTGCCTTTTTTTTTCACCTGCTTTTTAACATTCACATGGTTGCTCAGAATTTTTTTTATTTTGAACTGTTGTTATTGTTAACTAGAACTATTGAAAATTCTTTCCATTACTTGAAATCAATCTGAAATTAAACAATTATTCAATGAAAACTTAAACTCTGAATATTAGAAATGTTGCCTTGGCAACTTAGTGCAAGCACTAACTTACTAAAAGTGGAATAGAAATAAAAGCTTAGAAAATACACATAGAATTACTAAAAATTAAATTAAAGAAAAAAATACAGAACTAAATACCGTAATTACTTTATAAATACTAAAAAAAAACTTGATGGAAAAAGATCGCCCAATACAAGAAGCCTCTAAATATAAATCTCTCAGGTTTCATATATATAAAATATATTTATTTGTTATAAACCAAAGTCTTGTAAGCAGGGTTATTATAGTTAATCTCCTAAACACCCTAAAATAAATGACACACAACAAAATTAATAAAACTTTCAAATTAAAATGAAAACACACACACACACACAAAAAGAAAACTTCAAGTTATTTAAAAAAAAAAATCTAAACGGACTTTTGCACCGGAGGAACGTTCCTAATTATTGTCGAAAATACCAGCTTTTTTTGGCGCATTTACACCTTAAGAACTAGGAATTATTTTATAGGAACACCTTTTAGGACTAAATTAGCAGAGTAGGGTCAGTGCTTATGCCGTTTATATTTTTTTCTGTGCCCATGTTAAAGTCCGTAGAAAGCTATATTAAATGTGTTTGTAACCCCCCAGCCAAATTCGAATGATTAAAAACCCCCAAGTAAATCAAATAAAGTATCAAAATCTTGAAAAAGTCATTTCTGCTCTCAAACGCCGGGGGGGCGTGTCCTCTATCAGTGCTGAAACCACACCCACTTGCGGGAAAGCTGCCGCCTCTCTCATCTGTCAAATACCACTAAAATCCAGACATCATTGGTAATGTTATTGTTTTAGTGTTTATGCAAACAAGAAGTAATTGTATGTTGTTTCAAATATAACACTTGGTGAAACGATTTATGCGTCAGTACTTTTTGAACATTTCCATCACATTTTAACAATAACGTGATAGGCCTACTACTGATAACCGTGGTAATTTTGGTCACCATGAAAAGAAATGTTCATACCGTTTCATCTCTAGTCCTGTCCCACCCACATGCAATGGTTCCGACGCCCATGGTTTAGCTACTTGCTTGAGCAACATAACATAAATCTAAAAGTAAAACACATTGAATAATACGTTGCTTATATTTATTGCATTTAAACCTAAATATGTATATGAAAGACTGAATTACTGTACTGTGTAAAAAAGAGAATCAATGCTGAAAAATGTCTAATAGCTCAACGATACTTGACCATGAAGAAAGAAGAAACCACTTCAAATTTGGTGTTTTCAGTGAAACAGTACATTAAACATGTTCATTTCATCCCGACGTCCTAACGCCTACTACCTGTGCCAGGAGCCACTGTAACATAGGCATTAGAAACAATGTGTACGCCTTTCTCTTTTGGCTTAGGCGCATGTTTAAGATTCCTGCACACTCCAGACTCAATGCCTACAGCAGTTTGTTTGAGTCGGACTTAGTGCCAAGAGGAACGGCTCCATGTCAAATGCTAATTACGGGATGGTCAGCTGCACCAAGACAATTTATTGTTATAAGAACTTGTAAAAGATCTTTCCTAAACAGAATTTTTTTAAGGTCTGTTCACGCAGCCAAGATAATCATGAAGTAATACTATATAATTATAAGACAATCAGAAGAACCCAATGTATAACAGTGATGGTGGGTCTTCAAGTTACAAAGCAATGTTTTTAAGGCCCCCAATGAAATCAAAGACAAGGTTTTGAGGCTTTTAGTTTGTGTTAGATAAGAGCTAATCTTTTTTGAACCATTCATATCTAATTGTTGCTCCCTCTAATATCCCTTGTCTCGATCAAACAACAAACAGCACATAGGAAATCATAACTCACACCTGAGACATTGAGTAATGGTCATAAAAATAAATAAAAAGGGCAGACGAAAAAAAAGTCCCGTTTCCTTAAACCATTCCCCAGTAATATATAATATATCTATATATTAACTATATGGTGACGTGAACCTGATACACAAATTCATGTGGGCTAGTGTGTGTGTAACACATACACAAGCTTTAAGTGTATGAGCCATTTGTAAAACTACCACTTGGTTCGCATTATCATCTAATGCAGTGAATTTGATATAGTGTAGTTACATCGCCTACATTTTTGTGTAACTTATTTTAAACACAAATGTAACCTTTACAACAAAAGATCAGTGCCAGGATATCTATGCTCACTTTCCATATATATTCTGGCTATGATCATCCACTCCAACCCTAGACTGCATCTCCTGTACCAGAACTTAAACTGTATTATGATATTAACAAAGAAAATTCCACATTTGAAAGCAAGGACCAAACCTGTGTGGAGAAGCATGAAGCAGGGGAAGCTCTTTTCCTACAAGTGTTGAGACCGCCTTTACAAGACAAACAGTGAGGCCACGTAAACCAGAAAGTGCACACTGGACGAACAGGCAGCCAACTGAGCCACAAGTGCATGCAGAACGGTCCGACAGAGAACATAAGAACTATGGCAAAAATCTGGAATAGGACAAAGAAAAGCGATTTTGAAATTTAACCTACTTTGGTTAGTTTACAATACACGCTAAGGAGGAATTGCAAGGATCGGTTTCTTTTTATTTCATGTTTGCTCATGGTAACGCAGCACATTCCTCAAGAGAGGGGGCAACACGCAACGGAAAACACTACATTGTTTGCACAGCCTCTTTCGAAAGGCTTCAGACTTGAATCTGCTATAGAAATAAAGCTTGCCACAATTTATTTTTTATTTGAACAGTTGACAAAAGTAGAAGGCTGAAGGCCAAAGATGAGACACAGCAAGAGAAACAAACAAGACAAGATGAGCACATCAGATGTGACCAAGTAGGCGTCAACACATTAAAACCAACAGGCAGGAAGAGTGGTGATTTTTCCAAAAGCTTCTTCTGGTGACGAGTCAGCATGTCAACTGAAATCAGGTCAAGTTCTTGAACGGTGCATATGAAGACATCAAAGTTTGGGAGGTTGGGGAAAAAAATAATCCTTAATTTGTACATTTTATCTTCTAGCAGTCATACGAGGCAACATCGTCTGTTTATATAGAAGTTCTGTATCCTTTGGTTTCACATGGGGGATGCATACCTTGTGTCCTTCTGTAGATTCAAATAAACCAAATTCAAGAAGTTCAAAAGGTCACACGGTAAAACATGACTTGGCAACTGTAATCAAGCAATTGAAAGGAAAAACCGACAATATGTACACAATGAAATCTGACATTTCAAATGGCAAGAAACTGGGATTACATGGATTCGAGGGAAGATTCTGACTGTGCTCGTGTTGCTGGGATAAAATAAGCTCATTCAAATGGATGTGAAATTCATGCTCTGCATTTCTAGAGTGGAAAGATGAGTTCACACCAGCCTAACCTGTGGTCTGAGGCAGGAGTGTGTGAAGAGCTCAGCTCAAAGGATCTGTTCCTGGAAGCGCCGTGTTGACTTTCTACAATCGCCAACAACAAAATTTGTGCGCATTTGCGAGGGGCTAAAATGCTCGTATCACTTGTGTAAAGATTGAATATACCAAGTGTTAAGCCTAAAGCATTCCCAAAAAGTTCTTTGTTATTAGAGGTATATTCAGTAATGGGTTGATGGACAAGAATGAGTGCAGAGTTTTCAAACACTCATCATTCAAACCACTTATATTAAGCTCATTTGATGATTATTTGAGCTTCCAACAAACTTTGTAGTAATTTCAGCTGAAACAAGATTTTCCACCAAGGGGAATGCAGAAAATGCAAAAAGTCTATCATTTCTGGGCCTAGGAAAGTAGAGCAATGTTACTGTGTTAGTTAACTTAAAATAACTTTTCTTCACGTCAGTGATACTTTTAGTTGTGGAAAATTGATTTTAAAACTTCCCAAAACAAAACTAAAAAACTAATGAAGTAAATAAGGATCAGCATAGTACTTTTAACTTTATTCATTGTTGTGCTTTAACCTTGGGTCTTCCTTTTAAAAGAATCAATTTTCAAATGGAACCAACTGAGGATGGGAATGAAAAAATCTGATGAAAAAAAAAAAAAAATCAAATACATCAGGTATATCTTGATGATGCATGTCTCTAAAAACGGACGCAAACAATTTGCTGTTTGTGCTCATCTGCGGTTGCACTTAAGGCTTAATGAGGCAAAGCTGATCTCACCTCGTGCAACACAGCAAATTAACTTCAGTAAGAGACATTTCTTGCCATCCATTCTGAGATATTATCCTCAGAGCTACACACGGAGCCTCAACATGTACATCACAGGCTGACTGCTCGGAGCGGGCTAACATACAGAATGAGATGTAGACCAGACGTATCTCAACACAGCTCCCTCTCGAATCTTGGCAGGAGTGGCTCAGTTCTTGCTGCTCTACTGACATCAAAAGGCAGCCAGTGGACAGCGGATACACTTTACTGATATGATACTGGAAAAGACCGAACAGAACTAATGAAAGATGGCGAGAGGGAACAAAAAAATTAAATAAACACGAGTCAATGTTCATGATGGAGTCTTGGGACATCTCTGGTTATCTCGCCAGCATGAAAGTACACAAAAAGCCTAAAGAACAAGCACAACCCCCCCAGGGAGCGAATTAAGGTGACGGCCGCCAAGATTCAGATTTTTGCATTTAATACTTTTAAAACTTAAATATCTGCAAGAAATGCGCAAACGACGCATCTGCCTTTTTTAATCGACCGTTTTATTTTTATTTTTTTTTTACGTGCACAAAGCTTTTGTAATCATTTATATCCTAAAGCGCATTAAAATTGTAAGATAGTCATTCTAATCCTACACCCAAAAATCACACTGAAGCTCGCTCAAGCCAAGAAGCCCATTTTAGTTTTTTTTCTTGTTTTGCTTTTTACTATTTCAGCACAATGCAGCACCCTTTCTCCCACCCGCTATCTTTGTTTTTCCCATGACTCAAGTGTAATCTAGATCTGAAGCATCAGGATTGGGAGAGAAATGGGGGAGAGAAGAGGTTGTGGTGGTGGAGTTGACGTGTCTTGCTCGTGGAGTCGACAAACTCCTACATTGAAATCTATACAAATTTTGGTAGCTTGCTGGTGTTGGGACACTTTGATGCTCTAGTCAAGAATTTAACAGGCTCCACTTAACTGCTGCAAATTAGGCTGACATCTCTTCTTGCTAAAAGGCAAAACACTACATATTTTTTCCTATGCCATTTAAAAAAGTAGATTAAACAAAAAGAGAAAAAAAAAAGATTTTCTCCAGCAGTCCATCAGCCTTAACTGGTTTGAGTTCTTTCAGTTGGGATCCTCTCTGGCCAGTCAACATGAGGCTGTGGACGTTTGCAGTGATTCAGGTCTGTCTCTCCGAACTGGAGCATTCTGCAGTGCTAACATTTCTCCCCTCAGCTTCTCCAGACCCACACGAGGCCATGTGCAAAGGGGGAAAACACTATTACAGAAAAGTCTTTAGACACGTCGGATGTCTTTTTTACTCTTCCAAAAAAAAAAAAAAAGTTAGTTGGAAAAGCTGGCTCTCTGGAATAGCAGGGTTGAGGGAAAAAGGACAATCGTGAAGTTGGGCAGTGTTCCTGTTGAACACATGGTTTTTGTGGTGTGTTGTGTGTGTGTGTGGTGTTTTGTGTGTGAGCGAGTCTGCATGTAAACGTGTTTGAATGTACATCTGTGTGTGCGTGTGTTTGTGTGTACGAGTATGGTTTCTACAGCAGGTCCACACGACGGTAGTACAGCAGGTAGGCAGTGCGCTCTGCAGTCTGCTTCACCACCTGATGCTGATTGATGATCTTCACCGCCTGGTCATCAATGCGCAGCCAGCCGTTCAGACCGATGTGGAAGACATCTGTAGTGTAGTGGCCACCCGTGGCACTGTTCCCATGGTGATAGACGACTGAGGGAAAAAAAACAAAGAATTCAACATGTAAAAAAAATAAAACTAATTTCTACTCAAATTTCCAGCAAACCAGTAGATTTTGCCATCACTCCTAAGGTAGATATTTTTGCGCAGCTACGTAAAAATACGGTGCCAGATATGTCCAAAACAACTCATAAGGCGGCAGAAGTTTGTGGAGTTTAGCAGTTTACAGTAGCTAAACGATGTCGCAACCTCTAGCATTACACAATTCAACTCATGCGGTCACAGGTGTGCATATGTTGCCTTTTTTAATAATGAATCCAGACTGGATTAGTCACATTTCTGACTTTTTTTCCCCTTTGACTGTTGTTTTTGACTCAAGTTTGGCATCAATGCAAAACAGCTTCCCATTATGCAAGACTTATGAATCATCTGTTTTTCATCTACAGAGTCCCAAATTGAGAAAATTTTATTAGAAGCATTTCATTTGTACAGCATAAATTTAAAAAAAAAAGGCATTACTACATAGTTACTATAGCAAAAATAATTGTAATATATTGTGAGTGTAATAAGTACAGTGATTCATTGGTTATAACAGCAACTTTAAGCACAGTTGTTGGGAATCTCGAATCACCATTCCACATTCAAAACCTTGACAGATGAAATTACCATTTATTGCACAACCCCTACACATTATCAGGGGATTTTATGCTTTCCTAAAAACATGTGTTTTTACATAAATATGTAACTTTGGGCTCCTGTAGTGCATGTTAAAAATCTGTACATGCTTCACAGGCTACAATACCTTATAAAAAACCTTTAGATTGATTCATAAACCTCTTCTCCAAAAGTACAAACTACAACAAGCCCTACATAATTAATGGTGCTCTAAAATCAATCGCACAAGAAAATCGGCAGAATACAGACTTGATAGGATACGTTCAACAATTACTGCAGTAAACTCTTGGCTGTTAGTAACGTTTACAGTAAGGAAAGGTGAAAAATCGTGTATGCTATATCACAGGCAATTAAATGAAATTTTAGAGACTATATAACAGGGATCCTCAAATCTGGCCCAGGAGATCCACTTTCCTGCAGAGTTTTAGCTCTAACCCTAATCAAACACATCTGAGCAAGCTAATCGGTGTCTTCAGGATCATTTTAGAAAATCACAGGTAGGTGAGTTTGAGTAGGGTTGAAGCTAAACTCTGTAGCGCATTGGCCCTCTAGGGCAAGATTTGAGGAACCCTGCTATAAAGAAAAGAGGCTTCAGGGAAATGTATTGATATATGACAACTGTTGCTAGGGATTGCTGGACAGGCAACCGGACAAGCATGGAGTCACTTTTTCCCCTCAGAAAGGAAAATAATCTACAATTCACTCCTGGAGGTGGGGAAAAAGGAGAACATCTCCCATAAGGGAAGGCCATGGAGTCGTGTGTGGGGGCAGAGAACAGAAAGACGAGGCCTAACTAGTAAGCAACAGTAAGGTGCTGGAAGGATGGTGGTGCACGTCTTGACAGCTTGCGGGAAAGTGTAATAAAAGTATTTGCACATAGGCCTGTCAGGTAAGCTAATATAAACAGGATTAGCATCTAACGGGGGATAAGTTCCAAATGACAAATCACTGGCCAGGGGATGTTGTGCCACACCATGTCGCTGAGGGCCATTCTTAAATATCATCAATGTGTACAGAAGCTCATAGCAAACCAGTCTGCTTGTCTTTCCTCTATTTCCTTAAATGTAGTTATGCCTGTGACTATCAGATTAACTACATTTTTTAAAACTCTTAGCTATCACAGATAGCGAAAAGATTCTTAGTGTCATTGAAATGCATGTTAACATCCAGATTACTAAAGCACCAGAGACGCCGTTGTCATACTGTACCAGTAACATCATCTCCGTGCTTTACAGAATGGACCAAAACACAGCTGTTACTGATTTTTAGTTGTTATTGACAGAGACAGTTTAGAATTTAGGGCTCAATGCACAACTGCACCATAAAGAGTAGACTTAAATGTGTGGTTGCAGCATAACAAAGGAATAAAACAAAAGAAACATACCTGCAAAGAGCCTGTAGTTTCTTTGGCCTTTCAGAGTTTTGCCCCGCACCCCCGGTGACAAGAGATCTGAAAATCATGATGAATCATTTTAATATACAGCAGCAGTTTTACAGCTGGCCGACTTAAACTATTAGGATGATCCATTTGATAGTTCTGAGAACCAGCATCACACAAAAAGAAAGAGAGAAAAGAGAAAACTTAATTGAATGCAGATTAGTTGTTCTGAATAGAGTCCAGATAAATTAACATGCAGACTAGCGTTTATGGTTCCCAAATGGAGTTCTAACCTACATTCATCAGCAGGAAGTTATTCACAGAGATGTCTTTATGCTGCTCCCTCATTAGTGCTCCTTTATTTTTGTCAGGTTTATATTTAGTGGGGAACCTGGGCCCGTATTCATGAAAATTCTTCAAAATAATGTGTCATACCTAGTAATGGAGTCAGCCCCGCCTCCTCACTAAGATGAAAGTTTTTGTCTTTTCCTCACTCAAGAGTTGCTCTCAGATTGGTCCTGAATCACTCTTAAGCTAAGATTCCAACTTAGAAAGTTTTAAGCTAAATTAGGAGCTCTCTGAGGGGAGCCTTAGAAGCTTTAAGAATACGGGCCCAGGTCTCTTCGTGGGTAGCAGAATTGACCTATCGGTAAGCCCCTCCCCTTGAACGCAGATGAGCCAATGGCAGTCAAGTATCATTTGCACGGGGAGCGGAACTCGGACATCTTTAGTTTTCAGCGCCATATAAATCAGTGGATTGAGCCATCCTTAACCTGTCCTATCGGTCCCATCGTTTTTTATGGGGTTTATGCAGAGCCCCGCCCCCAAACACAGGTGAGCCAATAGCAGTCGAGTACCAGTTGCACAGGGAGCGGAACTCGGACATCTGTAGGTCTCAGCACCATAGAGAAATGTTGGAAGATCCGAAGCTTGTATCGTTTTTTTTAATGGAGTTTATGCTTCAAAAATGGAAAAACGATGTGCCCTAGTGTACTTATAGCATGAGAATGATAGGCACATGGAATTTATTTTCTCCATTTCCTACACCCAAACTAAACCGGAGCAAGATTTCCCAAAGCATTCACCCTCATCCCAATGAAGATAAAAACGTATGTTGTTCTTCGTGGTTGTCATAAATCTCCCATTAAGTGACAATTTTTCATTCTGCTCAAACATAACTTTATGTCTCTGTTGTGCTTTAGCAGGGATCTCGGCTACAACACTAGCTACTTAAAGTTAGTGAGTCATACAAACTATATTGCGGACTGGTTTCTCGCATCTTGTACATTGTAGGCAAAAACACAAACGAAGGTCTTACATTATCACGGTCTCTTCATATACGTCTCTGGTGAAATGTACATTAATTAATCGTACCCTGCGAACATTAAAACCGTGATTGAGTCCGGATGATGTTACATCTGGTTCAATACTACGTTGAACGAACCAGTAACCTGAAGGCTTCTTCCCGCCTGCACTTGTGAGCTAGTACCCCTCACTTCAAATTAACTACCCCACCATATTTTATTATCTTAAAATCTTTTTATATATCCGCCATGGCCTCTTTAAGTCCCACTTGATGGGGAAATCCTTCTGTGTTCCAAATTTATCAAAGCAAAGTCTTTCACACCCTGACAGCAGTTTGTCATGTGTAAGACATTATACCACTCCGAGTGTGCCAACAGTACTAAGAAGGGGGGGCCAGGGCTTACCCTCGACCCCTGCCCCCACCAACCCCAGCCCCCACCCACGCCCCCCGCCTACCCCCGCCTCCCCCCTCCCCCCTACCCCCACACACACCACCCCGGCCACAGCTCCCATCCTCACCCCCCCCCCACACAACCCACCGATAGGTCTATTGAGAGCACATGTAGAGTTATGCTCAAACACAACCATACTCTCCAGATTTTCAAAGTAATGGTGTATCATCTTGGAACAATCCATTAAAATAGAGCGATTTCTCAAGTAAAGCTGTGTGAAAGAATAGACCTGCACAGTGCATGTGCACAGAATGAGGAAAATGTGTGTGGAAGATAGACTACGAAGTAATACGACCATCTCAGATGTGAATGGCACGGTTAGCTTATAACATTCTTTATAAAGGTTTTACTTTTGCATTATTCCAAATATTTAGTAGATAGAGGTTACTATCAAAATAAAATGGCATGCAGTGACAGTGGGATGCAGTTGGCTGAAAACAGGAATTTTTTCTCTTGATGTCACCTAGTAAAGAACAAGCACAACTGAAATCATGCAAATCTAACTGAGTAGTTGGTGAAACCTGCTAAAATCAGTGTGACATTAGCAAAATAGCTTCAGTGAAGAAATAAAAATGAAATAAGCACCTTTACTGATCTCCAGATCAACAGGGTAATCAACATTCTTGACCAGTTTTTGACATCCACCGGTCTTCTCAAAAACAAATCTCTTAAGGTGAAGCACCAGCACTGGAGGAAGCTCTTCAAGAGTCACTCTCCGGCTGATCTCAATCTAAAGCAGAAAAAGATGATAGGAAATCAGCCACAGGTTTCAACTTAATCAGCATCAACATTAAAACCTTCTCCTATTCCATCTAAATATGAAGAGTTGATAATTAGCCATTTGTAGGTTGATCCCACATTCTTGATACAGTCCTGAGCTCTGTCATCCGCCCCACCAAAAAAAATGACAAAGAAAACAAATCTTTGAGCAACCTGCCAATGAGAGGGGAACACGTTTCACGATTTTTTAATACAGTTATAAACACAATTCTAACACAATAGACAAGCCTCAATTTAACATTAATGTATAAAATGCCATCGCATCTTTCATGGGAACAATCAGGCCAGCGAGTAAAAGGGATGCCCGTCAAACGTCTACACGAGAAAAACCACATACACATTTGGGGTAGATGATGTGTACACTGTCTATAATATATCACACACACTCTGCTTGCTCTTAGTGGTGTAGCCCCGAAGAGCCCGGACATCACCCCACAACGGCGACGCCACCGAAAACATACGATAACCTCCAGGGCGCTCTTGGGACGTGCGTATCTCCTCTGGATTGGATGTTCACTGCCACTCCTGCTGAACGAACCGGGACTCCGAACGTGTCCTGAACATTCCTTTTGTACAATTATCGTGCCGGTTGGTGAATATTCCACAGATGCCTAGTGAAATAGAAGAAGTTGTTTCCTTTAGAAAAATTAAAAGAGGACCCACTACTTACTGGGCATCCGCCTCCTGCTACAGAACAGATAACAAACGGTGCCCACATACTCAATACTTGACCAGCAATTAAGTCAAAGTAAATTTTCAATTTCTTCTTCTCTTTGAGTGTTCCAATGCTCTGGTGCATCAAAGATCAGCTTACAGTTCCAAAGACGAAAGTCGCAAATCCAGAGAGATATTCCGTTCTAAAAGTTATGCACAAGCTCTCCGCCCTACCACTAGAGCCCTACAGCTAACCAACGCTGTCGATTTCTCAACCCGCCCTTTCTCCCCCACACATGTATATCTACGTCACCATGTGGGAAAGATTTGCATAACAGTCTGCCGTGCCCAAAGTTCATCTGCAAAGAAGCGCGGAGTACACTCTCTATTCTCACGCTGTGACTCTTGGTGCCGCCCACCGAATGTCCGTCAAATGGCCACTCTGTTCTCGTTGTTGCGTCTAGCCAGCTACTGTGTGCTTTTGTTCTTCCAAAGTCGGATGATATCCGCTTCGTCATGCGCTGGAGCTGCAGATATCCCGTGCTGGTAACGCTTGAAGAAATACGAGTCTAGCCATCTCAATAAATTGATGGTTCTCAGGACATGTTTGTTCATTTATTTTCAGTAAGTCAACTCCAAATTGGTACTACCTCGCCGGTATTACACGTAAATTGCAATGCACACCAGACTGAAGGGCGACTTCGTCTTTGTTTCTTTATGTGATCAGATCGGCTTTCGGCCTCACATTCCGGTCGAAACTAAACCCCATCCAACTTCGGGTCCAGCATGTCACAACTGAGATATCCGTTCCCTAAAACCACACTAAAAAAAACAACATTGCTCTAGTGAACTTTTGTGCCTTCGGAAAGTAGTTTCAGTTACCTGGTACATGCACTCGAAATACTGGTTCACGAAGCCGCTACCGGGCCCCTTTTTTCCTGCTCTTAAATTACCTCGTTGCCCGCTCAATCGGGGCATGGCCCATAGGCCGTCGGGGTCGAGGTGATCACTGCTGTACAAGGTGCGTAGGAAGCCCCAGGTTTGCTTTCGACGTGCGCCTTCATCATCGATCCGCATCGTTTCATTTTGGGGGGGAGGGCGCGCTTGTATCACCATCATTTACTGCGCTGACCACAACCTCCATCAGCGCATTATCTTATGTCCGGATTTCTGGCTGTCGGTGACGCTTTGCTGGCCACTCTCTCACGCATTTAACCAACGGTTGGGGGCTTTTGCTGTGGCACGTCCCAAATCTCCTGCTTGCCCGGCACGACAAAGGAAATCCCCCCGCTCAAACCAAGCGTGGTCCTCTAGAACGCCGAACACTATAAGTGCTGCCCAATTTCTCTTTGCGACAAATTTGGGGCAGTGACCGTGGGTGTCAAAAACCACAAGGGACCAACACCACAGACGATGACTGCCCCCCAAATCGCACAGACTGTGTAAACTTCACAATCACTGACTTCAGCAACGTGGCCATCCTCCTAAATGAGCGTTTCTTCACATCCTTACCCTCCAGACTCTACGCGCCAATTGCGGTTGCCAAATCGAAATCGGCAACACCCTCTGCTCTCATCTGAAACCACGGTCACCCGTGGACCACTGGGCAACAAGTCCGAGTTCTTCTTCTCCTTACCCTCAGGTAAGACGCCTCTGACTTGTGTCGCTCTTTCTGGCCATACCGGAGCTGGCTTACAGACGCGAATACGCCAACTGTGCCAATTCCTTGTCACTGATCTGTGGTGTTGGTGGCTCTGATGCCCTCTTCCCGCTGTCCTCCACCGCATCTGCTCATCCTTGGAAGTTCCCCTCACAAGTCTGAATCGAGTTACTTGCAATCCTCCTAAGTTCCTCCACGGTTCTTCTATCCCTCCCAGTGGGACGTTGGTTCTTGTGCATCTTTTTTTTCATTCCCACGCCTTTATTCCTTCCACGCAACTCTTCTGTTTACAATGCTTGCAGATATTCGCGCTGTTTGCCCTCGTCCTCGGCTTATCCTCCTGTCGCCCTTTGATGGTTGGTCCATGCTTGTCCCTTCTGGACCAACCTTTCGGTCTTCCCCATGATTGTGTACCCTAGTGAAACAAACTGAGAGACCATTTTCTTGAACGGTCTCGGAAACCTCCTTCGCCGGTGTGTTTCTTGCAGTAGTAGAAGTGCTTCGGCCAGTCCCATATAATCTCACCTTTTTAGATCATCGGTTGAGAAGTCTGGTGGGTTTTTTGCGTAAACTGTGAGCCCCAATCATCACACAATTAAGCAACCAAATACGTTAAAACTCTTCCGCACGGCCACCTCTCCGTGTTGCCTCTTCGAACTTATTTAATCACATGAGTTTACAATTGGGAGTTGTAATTCCACTGCATGCACTTTATCCGACAACATTCTAATTTATTGAGATTGCAACCCTTTACATCAACCTCGCCCTGGGTCGACGCGAACGTCTACGGCTTTCAGCGTGGACAAGCGGAGTCCAGCCCGGGGTCGTCACATGTGGTTGCCGCAAGACCACCGGCCGCTCCTTTGTCGAATCCGCCGGCTGTTCCTCACTCTAGGCCGCCGTGTGTGGTGCTGTGTGTTTCATTGTGAAAGCAAACTACTTTGGTTGGCCTTCCAAAAGAAGACCCGACTAGAAATCAGTGGTTAAAAGTTGTATCGACAACACTGTTCCAGAACACTTCAACCCAAATATTCCAATGTGTCCAGCACATTTTATGGAGGAATGTTTCATGATCCTGGAAGAGTAGACTACAATGCCAGCTGTTATGACTCACAGACTGTAAGTAAGTTTTTATATATAAGAATTGGCCACCGACAAAACAAAAAAAAATTTTTAAAGATTCAAACGCGAGTTTTGAGCAGTGTAGAGTAGCTTTTGTAGTTTGTCATTTCTCCGATCAGAAATGCAGATATGGTTTTATGTTTACGCGGTGCGATTCAACGCAACGTGTAAAAAGACAGTATCAGTCATTATAATCCGTAATTATGTGCCCACTGGATGCACCAAATGCCTCGTTTAGAATGGATTTTAATGTTTTTGTCTCGTCTCGTTCCGGCCGGAACACGGCATCACAGTATGGTAAGGGGCGTGACATTTCCGTCACGCGCTTGAGGTATTTGGTCAGTCACAACGCACTGGATAGCTGGCAATCAGAGCACACCTCGCTTTTCAGACCGATTAGCTTTGTAAAAATGGACGTGTTTCAGAAAGGCGGGCATAGAGGAGAAACAATAATGTACGTTATGTGGAAAATAATGTGTTTTTTAACCATAAACCGCATAAACACATTTCATTACCCAAATACACAAAGTAATGTTCTTTTTAGCAACCTCATATGACCCCTTTAATAAATCCACAGTCCATCCAATTATGTGCGTACTATGAATCTGAAAGTCAAAAACTGTAGGTTTCTTACAAAAGAAGGGCTTAGCTACGCAATTAATTTCTCCATCAGTCTACCAAAGACTCCATAGCCAAACCATAGCACAAAACGCATAGAGAAAATGCTACATTTAAAGGTGCTGTATGTAAGTTTTTTACTCTACTAAAGCATAAAAATACCATAATATGCTTGCAGATATTTAAGAAACATGCTAAGTTAACACTTGTTTATCTGAAAAACAATGCTACTGTCAGTTATTTTCCTTTGAAAATGTGTGTTCCGGGCCGGAATGTCCGTTTTGGTTTGTGAAACTCGCCCACTGCCAGTTTACCCAAATGTATTTCGTCACCTCGGGTTGCCAGTTGGCGGACACACGCTTTCCTTTCAGTCAGGAATCTGGCAACGAGGGGTCATACTGGGAATATAACTTTCTCTGCCCATCTAAAAAGCCTCGACATCATCAAAAAACATTATGATCAAAACATATAATAAAGCAGAATAAAAATTGGGAGATGCTGTTGAGAGATGGTTGTTGGTGTCTCAATCTGGCAACCTGCGTGTGCGTGAAGTCTGAGGAGGGGGGACCGGATGAAAAAAAAACCCCTCTCCAATATTTTGAATTTGGACTGCAATACCTAGGTTCAACCACTCGGTGTCAATCCTACATACAGCACCTTTAAGCCTCGACGCCCCCACACTTTCAGGCATCTGCATTTCTGCAGCCACCTAAATTAGCTGGCCGGTGGTGGTGAGCCTCAGGGCTTGTTATTCTGTTGTGAATTGTTTGTAATGGCTGCAGCCACACAGCCTGGAGGAGCTTCAGGACAGCAAGATGGGCTGAAGATGGCACCACACTCACTGAGCTCCTGTTTCATACCACACTCTGCAGTGTGTGCCAATGAAAAGGAAAACCCAATGGTGCAATGGCTTTTCATCCACAAGTTTATTTTTCTTGTAGAAGTGCTGCATATCTGTCAACCTCTGAGGTTTAATGTGTCGAAAAGTTCAGGTGCCTCATAAAGCCACTGTTATGAGGATTACAACTCTGCAGCAGTAGTTCTCAAGTCTTTTTTTAAGACCAAATAGAGCTTTTGAGGTTGTGTAGAATAGAATATAGGAGCTTTTACAACTATGGATACAGAGAGTACCAGCTTGACAATAGCTGACGTGGAAATGTGCTCAAGGCCTACCTGATGTGGCCACCAAATATGTCGGTGATGGGAGTGCGGATAAAATCTGCCTGCCGGGTGATGGAGGTTTTGTTTCTGGGCCCGACCTGTTCCCATTCATCATCACTGCCTTCCTCCTTCTCTGCAGGGTCTTCCTCCACTCCAGGCTGAGACTCGGGCCCATTTGGTGTGGGGGCTTCTGTTCAGAGATGGAAAAAGACAATAAATTTAGAGTGGGCAGGACACCAGTGAAGAGCCTGATTTCTCCTGCAATTAATGCAGAAATTAGAAGGGAACGTACTCTCTTCCTGTGGAGAGATAAGCTTCTTCAGTGCCAGCATTTCCTCATGCAGTCCATTTAAAATGAAACCAAGGTACTCCTCCGCATCCTCCTGACGCCCCTGAGAAAGACAGAAATCATTAACACATGCTAACAGTGCCAAACCTTACTCATGCCACACTCTGACTTTTTTCCCCAAACAAAACCAGTTACCAGTCAGACAATGACCAAGTTTTTGAATGTAGGTACTACTTTCAGAAATTAGTGGCTTCCAAGGCACCATAAATCCTAAAGACTAATGAGAACCAAGTTATATTTTAATCCAATTACTGCAATGCATATTTCTCAGTAAAACTGGATCAAGAATAAATTTCAATAAAGTTCTTTCAAATCAACTGCCAAATGGCACACGATTGTGGGAAATCATAGGCGGCAAGTCGGACATGCTCTGATGCCATCCATCCTCTATATACCGTCTGTAAAAGTAGTATTTCTCAGGTACACTCTTGTTCTTCCACATCCAGAAGACTGTGTATCTAAAGATTCAGCTCATTAACTGAGGTCTTTATCTTACAGCATTGATCTTGTTCATTTGAGGACACACATTCCTCAACGTTAGTGAATGTGCAGACAGATACAAAAAGAGAACAGGAAGGTCTTGTCCTTGGATGTGCCAAGCAGGAGTGTCTATAATTATAAATTTGACCAACTAGTAAACTGTTGGTGGTAATTACTACCAAAAATTACATGAACTATAATTATATAATACTAATATTTTCTTACAGGGGTCATTGATTTGCTAAAAGAACCTTATTATTTTGTGTATTTGGTGTAATGCATGTAAGTGTTGTTTATGCGGTTTAAGGTTAAAAAACATTATTTTCCACATACTGTACCTTATTGTTTCTCCTCTATGCCCTGCCTTTCTGAAACGCATCGATTTTTTACAAAGCTCATTGTTCTAAAAAAGTGAGGTGTGCTGTGTTTGGCCAGCTATCCAGTGCGTTGTGATGGCCAAATACCTCAAGCGTGTGACGGAAATGTTACGGCCCTTATCATATTGTGATGCCCTGTCCGGCTGGAGCAACAAGACAAAAACATTCAAACGCATTATAAACGAGGGATTTGTTGCATTCAGTGGGGACATAATTACTGATTTTAATGACTTGTACTGTCTTTTTACGCTTTGCATCGCACCGCGTAAACATAAAAACATGTCTGCACTTGTGATCGGAGAAACAACAAACAAGAAGCCTACTCTACACTGCTCAAAACTCACTTTTGAATCATCAGTGACAAATCCTTTAAATATAAAAAACATACTTACAGTCTTTGTGTCAGAACAGCTGGTATTGTAGTCTACTCTTCCAGGATCAGTAAATAGTCCTCCATAAAATGTGCTGCACACATCTGGAAATTTGGGTTGAACTGTTTCGGAACAGTGTTGTAAATACAACTTAACCACTGCTTTGTAGTTGTGTCCTCTTTTGGAAGGCCAACAAAGTAGTTTTGCTTTCACAACGAAACCCAGCGTCTTCACACGGCGGCTAGAATGAGCGGAGTCCTGGCGGCCTAGAGTGAGCATAGGTCCTCGGCTAGAGTGAGCGGCGGTGGGTTTGAGAACGGCGCGGCCGGCGAATTCGATGAAGGAGCGTCCGGTGGGCTTGCGGCAACCACACGTGACGACCCCGGGATGGACTCCTTTTCGTCCACGGTGAAAGCCGATCCGGCATTCCACAGCGCGAAGTTGATGTATTTCCTCAGCCACCAGCACGGATCAGCTCTAGGCATGACGAAGCGGTTTGTCCTCTTTTGGAAGACCAAACAATTAAAGTAGTTTCGCTTTCACAAAGAAAACACAGTGTCACGCCATGGCGGCGGCAACAATACTACAGCGCGAATAAAAGTTACGCCTTCTTTCTTTGCGTGAACATTTGGGCTGTGTTATGCAAATCTTCCCACATCGTTACTTAGACATGTGGGGGCGTGTTTGAATGAGCTGTTTTAGGTAGGCGTGGCTGAATCTTAGCTTTTAAAAAGAATATCTCTTTGGATTTGAGACGCTTATTTTGCAACGTTACAGATCTTCTTTATGCACCATGAGCTTGTAACACTTCAAAGAGAAAGGAATAATTTAAATCGCATCGTATGACCCCTTTAAAATAAAGGAGATTCAAAATGTGTACCACTGGACACCCTCAAAGAACAGGACCGAAGCAAAACCTACACTTTATTAAAATCAGCCCAGTCTTCATAATGCTTACCTTCTCAGAAAGGCTTGATTTGATGAGGGTGAGTTTATAGATATATGTGGGTTCAAAAGGAGCACCCACTCTAAGGTCTTTCATTATCTTCTCTCCAGCAGCTAAAAAAGAGCAAAGGATAATGTAACAAATACAGAAGGGGGAATAAAAAGATTTCTTTAATCAACTCTGGAAAGACTTTACCTTGCTGTTTAGCCTTGGAAGGGACAGGCATATTGCAGAACTCATTCACAAGTCGAACACTATAAGACATAAGCTTATGGTAAATTTATTAAAAATGAATAAAAAAAGGCTATCCTCTCATTATTTGGTCCCAGAAATGCATTTTTTTATTTTTTGGGACAGGAATTTGCTGTTATTTACACAAACTTATGTTGATTAATTGAAGTCAATCAGAGTAGTTCAGCTACAGTCAGGTCCACACATTTCATATTTAACATTTCCATCTTAATTTGAAACTTGGAAGCAAACTAAAAGATAAGACTGTTCATTTATTATGAATGATACATCTGGTATCACTGTACAAACAGATGCTTCCCTTCATATTTCACTCCAGCTAAAATCAAGACTCACTTCTGAATGGAGAATTTCCAGTTCAACGAAGTTAGAAACTAATGTATGCTGTGGATGTTTGGCAGTTCTGGTCTAAAAAGAATTATGTGGTGGCATATGACAATCTTGCATTATAGATAAGACCTAAGTTTAAAATCAATCACACTTGTGCCTCTTTCTAATTTTGAATGTAGTTTAGGTAAATGCACGGAATGGATATCAAGTTATAACTTATTCCAGATCCAGGCAACAACACATTGTATAATAACAAATAATTACTTAATTAGGGGCAGCAAAGTAGCCTGAAACTTACAAGTTATCCATCATGGGTGTGGATGTGCAGGGTCTCTGAGTCTCAGTGAAAAGGGGAATAGACTTCATCAGATGATACATGGGGGGACATGCAATCAGGGCCTGCAGGGTCTAAAGCTCAGTGTCAAGGAAGGATAAATAAACAGGACAAGACAGGCTTGATCAATTCAGTATTGTTGAGTTTAAACAAGATCATTAAGACTGGAAGAACTGAGGCGAAGCAAAAGGATACAGCATTGATATAGCACCAGTTTCCCTTGTTAATCAGTCCTCTTGGTTGCAAAGACACCGGTTTGTGTATCAACTTCACATTCTCGATTAATTCTGACAGATGGAAAGAAAAATGAATCATGTTCGTGGATGAAATACTAGGGATGTGCAATATTTGTAAGATGAAGTAATAGGGGGGTTGTTTGTCTTTAGGAAGCCTTGCATGAGTTCACCAGATTGTAAGCGTTTCTTTGGGGAGTATTTATATGAGACATTGTTTTTGAATAGAAAAATATTTAACTAGAAACAGTTTAAAGACAAGTCTGGACAAATTAGTAAATCATCATAAACCATCACTTGCCAGTGGAGAGGAAAATTATGCAATGTCCATCAATCTAACCTTGCATCATGTGACTGGTGCACATGAAGCTAATTGTGGCAAAATTGAGGAGAATTTTGTACCACGCCTAGGAAGGGAGACTGAAATAATGGTACAGCTCCCATGGTAACGTGGAAATCTGAATTGATCAACATTTGAATAGAATTAGTGTATTTTTCAGTTTTGCTATGCATGTCAAATCATTATCTTCCCCTGAGCAGAAATTTTTTTTAATGTTGCTCTGTCAAGCTGATGGGGATGCTCAAAATACAACCCATTTTACTTGCGACCAATACTGAAACATCAATTGGGAATCGAATGGATAGTTTAAAGTGTAGTAGCTATTTGCCCATTGTTTAACGTTGGCCAGTAGCCTGTCGCATGAGTGACATCAGAAAAGTAATCTGATTTATAAGAATTATTAACTACACAAAATTAATTAAATAAAATATTAAAAAAAGGGCAAAAGGAAATGGGGTCAATTTAGATTTTATGTTGATTTCAAAGTTACCAAAGTAAACAAACAGCAATGGTCATTTAAGCTTGTAGTTTTGGTGTCTGTGGACTGGACATTTCATGTTGAGACGTCACTTTGTTACTTTGCTTTTGCTTAGCGAGCTCTTAGCCATAAGAGTCCGAATCAGATTGTTCTGATCAGAGCCTTCAAAGTGAATCCAAAATCTGAAGCAAAAAGGGGAACATAAGTTTGTTAAAAGAGTAAAAAAGCTCAACTTTTGAATTGGATATTCCCTCTGACTGGTCAAATGATGCCAAAATTGCGTCAGATAATACGTCAGTGATGACAATTAACATAACATGAATTGATGGGTTCACAGAAAGAAGCTGTAAATCTATCTTTGAAGCTTCTTTCTTGGGCTCAGCCGCCAGGAATCATTTCAGACAGACAATCTGGTGTTGATGGCTATTTGTTAAGATGAGTTCTTATCCTCACTTTCTTTAAGGTGCTTATGTGTGCCTTTAGACTTATTGCTCGGCTTTGTCACTGATGCCACATATGTATGTGTCCCCCCAAACCTCTTTTGCAGATCAATATTTCATCATTTTTTGGACAAAAAAAGAGTGTGATGTTGCCCCCTAGAGACATAAAAGTAAAGTAGAGCCAGGCTTTATATGGCTGTGAAAAGCTGAAGGCCGGCAGTGCTGAATTACTTGTACCATGAATGGATTTCTGCTGCCGTCATTGTGGAGGATTGAAAATGTTCATAGCTGTAATCACTTGGTGATTGTGAGGTTGATTGAATGGCCACTTAATCAGGACAGTAACTGGTAGGAGATGATGCCTCTCGAGTTAAACTGACATCGGCAGAGCTCAATTATTTGCTAAGTACTAATAAGGTTCTGCTTCAGAAAGAACACATTTGATCTGAGATCAAATATGGTTTGATAGCTCTGAGAAAGTTCAGTAAAACTTAACATACAGTAATATATGTCAAATATATTCAAAAATATATTTAAATGGTTTCGAATTTTCTTTGAAAATAAAATTTAGGATATTGTGTGTGTGTGTGTGTAGTTGTGTGGTGTGAATATAAATTTTACATTTAAATTTAGAATTAGATCAATCTAATATAAAACCTTACAATTATTTCGTTGTTTTCACTTCAAACATAAGTAGGAATACAATATAAAATACATTTAAAACAGCTGTTATTAATAAAATACAGAAATAAAATAAAATAATAGGACTCAGCAACATGTGCTACTGTGTTTTGGTGTGACACATTTACCATATTTACCCATCTTAGAACTTGTTTGCTTTGGACCTCAAGCACAAGCCTCCTTACGTTGCTATATTTCTTTCTTCTTCTTTCTTTGCATTCTGTGTGAGCCTATTGACTGATCATATAATCTAGCTTAAAAATTTGGAATTTGATATCAATTAATGATGTACCATATATCAATAACTTGATAACAAGTAAAACACTAAATAAAATTATGTAATAAAATGATTGTTTAAAGATTTAAAAATTACTTACAAGTATCAAGAATATATACAATTTATTATGTCCCTAAGTGTATTTTTTATCTACATTTAATATTTCATGACGTTGAATTTCAGTTCGATGTACCTTTCCCCTCATTTCCTTCTGCTTGCATCGTTTGAAGGCTTTCCTATGTCCCTATCCAATATGGCGCTTGGCAGCTCCACAACTTCAGAAATTACTATAAATTATATGTATAATATTATATAATAAATATGTCCACCGTACATTAAAAAATCATTCATTACAAGATATTAACTAAATAAATTGTATTTATTCTTTAAATACCTTTATCAATTTGAACTGAATCATTATCGTAAATAATATTATAGAAATAAAATTATTATTTAAATTTTACTGATGTTGAGATTCAAGTTTTGACCTCAAGCACAACCTCCAGATGACTGACCTTGCTAATTCTTTTTGCTTGCATTCTGAGTGATCCTTTCTAATGACCATCTAATATGGCAGCTTGTAGCTAAAAATACCAGCATCACCTGATGGATCAGAGAGTAGGACTGCAATGTCATGCTACCTACCGTCTGGATTTGGGAGGCATTTGCTCTACAGCTTATGTGAAAAACTGCCAGATCCATTTCAGCTCCTCGGCTCAGCATTTAAGTTGGGCAGTTACTGGCCAAGCAGCAAAATTTTGGACTTGTCAGTCAAAGTGTCTGTACTTTAAATCCCAAAGGTGCCGAGGATCTGAGGAATCAGACAACAATTAGAGAGTCATTGAGGTTGCAATATTGTTCAGTAACTGCTTTGTCCAAAGTACTTGCACCTGATATCTGATATGTTGTGTTTAGTCCGTTAATTTTTAAGTGTTCTCTAAATGACAAACAATAAATACAACTACAAATGACCCTATCGTTATTATTTGAAATATAAACAGTATATTCAGAAATGAGAGTACTGCACTTGTCTGTTATGTCCAGCAGAGGACAGTATGAGCTCATTTCTATTAGACTAACAGACTGCTGACTCACTGTAAAATCCAGCCTATGACCAGACAGGTGCTTCTGCATCTTAACTCACCTTCAGAGGGAAAGCCCAAGCTTTTAATTATTTATTTTTATATCATCTCCCTCCTTTTTCTCTCTGTTTTAAATAT
>JADLZN010003546.1:0-47194 GCA_018155175.1 Sinocyclocheilus anophthalmus
ATAACGTTCGCTGTCGACTGACTCACGCCCAGTTTGGATTACTCTTTTGTCTTGCCCTCAATATACCGTATTGACCCGAATATAAGACAATGTTTTTTTCTTGGAAATACATCTGAAAAAAGCGGTAGTCTTATATTCAGGTCTAGACTTTGACATGTCAATAATACACCCCCAACAATAGGTGGCGCCAAATACGCATAAAACGAGGGTGCCATGAAATACGTAATGCGTGGTTGAAAAGGGATACGTAAATCGAGACCAAAACTACCTTTGTGGATTTTAAAACGTAAGACAGTACCCGGATTTGAAGACTACTGTAAGATTTAACTTTTACTGTTAATAAGATTTTGGTAGGCTACTATTAGATGGGCTACCTGTTTTTTTTTTATTATTATTATTGTATGTCAAAAAGTGTATATTTTTTTAAATGGTACAGTTTACCAGTTTTTACCATACTTTCAAACAAAAATTAAATAGAAAAAAATGAAATATGAAAATAATTGAAGACAAAATGTTTTACTGAAAAAAACAAGATTTGTTTTTTAAAAAAACTTTTTCCAAAAGGTACATCTGGAAAAAGGGGTGGGGGTCGTCTTATATTCGGGCCAATACGGAACCTGTTTGCCATTGTCAGAACCTTGCCTGCTATATGATCACGCTTTTAAATAAAAGCTTTGCAGATGGATCCTCACGTCTCGTTCGCCCCGTAACAGATGCACTGTGATTTATTTTTATTTTTTGTTTGGTTGTTTGTTTGTTTGTACACAATATACTAACAATCCTGTTTTATCGGTAAACACCTGTTCACATATAATTGTTACTAACAACTGTTCTATATTCCACTATCCTGTTCTTCTCTGTCTGTCATTGCGTCTGGATTGTATTGTCTTAGTTGGTGTTATCGGTGTCAGGTTTTGGATTACCTTTTGCAACGTTTTGTTCTGTTTTGTCCTGTTATTATTTCCAATAAACTGCACATGGAACTTACCTTGTTTCCTCCTGGCATCCCGTGACAGAATCCAGACGCCAATTACAGCCAAAATACTAGGTTCCAGACAGCAGTTTGTTTTTTGTACCTTTTTGTGGACATGGTTCCGTGCGGATTGTTCCTCCTCCTTCGAAGGAGCGCAGGGCTCGGCTCCGGGTGTTGGCGGATCTTCGCCAACGGGGGATGGACATTGGAGATTTCGCTCAGTCCTTTTGGAACCTTGCGGTAGGGATGGGACTTCATGACTCTGACTTAAAGAAGATTTTTTAATGATTGTTTAGACAATCCCGTGCCTCCTTGGGAGATGGATGGGCTTAAAATGCTTGACTTTTTGGGTCTCATTGATTACCTTGGTTACCGCAATTTGGTGATCTCATGTCGGTCTGAGTCTCTTGCAGTGCCCCGGGAGATGCAGGAACCCGCGCCAGTCGGGGAGCTCGCTGAGCCCACTCCACAGCCCGCTCCAGTCCAAGGAGCTCCCGAGCCAGACACACCCCGAACCCCGGCCTCGTGAGCACCACCTCTGTCCTTCAGACTCCACTAAGCGGCGGGAGGGGAGACAGGAGGACAGGGAAAAACCACACTCCAGCCCGCTCCAGTCCTGGATTTCACGGAGCCCGCTCCAGTCCTGGATTTCACGGAGCCCGCTCCAGTCCCGGGTTTCACGGAGCCCGCTCCAGTTCCGGGTTTCACGGAGCCCGCTCCAGTTCCGGGTTTCACGGAGCCCGCTCCAGTTCCGGGTTTCACGGAGCCCGCTCCAGTTCCGGGTTTCACGGAGCCCGCTCCAGTCCCGGAATTCACGGAGCCCGCTCCAGTCCCGGAACTCACGGAGCCCAGTCCAGTCCCGGATTTCACGGAGCCCGCTCCAGTCCCGGATTTCACGGAGCCCGCTCCAGTCCCGGATTTCACAGAGGCCGCTCCAGTCCCGGATTTCTCAGAGGCCGCTCCAGTCCCGGATTTCTCAGAGGCCGCTCCAGTCCCGGAGTTCACAGAGCCCACTCCAGTCCCGGATTTCACAGAGCCCGCTCCAGTTCCGGAGTTCACAGAGCCCGCTCCAGTCCCGGAGCACCCAGAGCTCACAGAGCCCGCTCCAGTCCGGGAGCACCCAGAGCTCACAGAGCCCGCTCCAGTCCCGGATCTCACCGAGCCCGCTCCAGCCCCGGAGCTCACCACCTCTGTCCTTCAGACTCCCACTAAGCGGCGGAGGGTGAGAAGGAGGACAAGAAAACACCCTCCTCAGCCCGCTCCAGTCCCGGAGCTCACAGAGCCCGGTCCAGTCCCGGAGCTCACCGAGCCCAGTCCAGTCCCGGAGCTCACGGAGTCCGCTCCAGTCCCGGATTTCACGGAGCCCGCTCCAATTCCGGATCTCACGGAGCCCGCTCCAGTCCCAGATCTCACGGAGCCCGCTCCAGTCCCGGAGCACACAGAGCTCGCGGAGCCCAGTCCAGTCCAGTCCCGGAGCTCGCAGAGTCCAGTTCAGTCCCGGAGCTCGCAGAGCCCAGTCCAGTCCCGGAGCTCGCCGAGCCCAGTCCAGTCCCGGAGCTCGCAGAGCCCAGTCCAGTCCCGGAGCTCGCAGAGTCCAGTCCAGTCCCGGAGCTCGCAGAGCCCAGTCCAGTCCCGGAACTCGCAGAGCCCAGTCCAGTCCCGGAACTCGCAGAGTCCAGTCCAGAGAACGCTCCAGTCCGGGAGCGCGCAGAGCCCACTCCGAGCCCGCTCCAGTCCGGGGAGCTCGCAGAGCATACTCACAGAGTCCAGTCCAGTCACGGAGCTCACGGAGCCCAGTCCAGTCCCGGACCTCACCGAGCCCAGTCCAGTCCCGGAACTCACCGAGCCCAGTCCAGTCCCGGAACTCACCGAGCCCAGTCCAGTCCCGGAACTCACCGAGCCCAGTCCAGTCCCGGAACTCACCGAGCCCAGTCCAGTCCCGGAACTCACCGAGCCCAGTCCAGTCCCGGAACTCACCGAGCCCAGTCCAGTCCCGGAACTCACCGAGCCCAGTCCAGTCCCGGAACTCACCGAGCCCAGTCCAGTCCCGGAACTCACCGAGCCCAGTCCAGTCCCGGAACTCGCAGAGCCCAGTCCAGTCCCGGAGCTCGCAGAGTCCAGTCCAGTCCCGGAACTCGCAGAGCCCAGTCCAGTCCCGGAGCTCGCAGAGTCCAGTCCGAGCCCAGTCCAGTCCGGGAGCTCGCAGAGCCCACTCCCGAGCCCGCTCCAGTCCGGGAGCTCGCAGAGTCCAGTCCAGTCCGGGAGCTCGCAGAGCCCACTCCAGAGCCCACTCCAGTCCAGGAGCCCTCAGAGTTCGCTGAGACTAAACTCTCTCTGCTTTTGTTTTCAGGTACTCCTGAGTGTCTGAGAGGGATTTCGGTCCCACCAATGTTGCTTGACAGGATTCTGGCTCTGTCCCGGTTGCCCGCCTGGGTTCTGGTGTGGCAGCAGCCTCACTGGCTCATTCCTTCGGCTCCGTCCTGGCCATCTGCTGGGAGTCCTGCGTGGTTGGGGTCTTGCTGGTCCATCCTGCCGGTCCCGCCTTGGCCTTTCCCCCTGCCGGTTCTGTGCTCATGCCTTGGTCTAGCTCTGTTCCCTGGTCCTCTTCCGTTGGCTGTCCTGGCCCGCCATCCCTCCCCCTTGTCCGCCTCTATTCCACCTCCCTCCTGAACTTTTGTGTGTATGGTGGAGCGTCTGGTATCCGCTCCGTAGAGGGGGGGTAATGTCACAGTGTTTGTTGTAGTGACCTGGACTGGTCACTTGAGGGCACTCTTCTGTTCTATGTTGTTTGTGTTAAACTCCATTTCCCATATTCCCCTGCTCACTAATCCTGTCTAATCGGTAACACCTGTTCATCATCAACCCAGCTATATATATCATGCCTTCTCTGTCTGTCATTTGCGTCTGGATTGTATTGTCATCTTAGTTGGTGTTGTCGGTGTCAGGTTTTGGATTACCTTTTGCTACGTTTTTGTTCTGTTTTGTTCTGTTATTATTTCAATAAACTGCACATGGAACTTACCTTGTTTCCTCCTGGCATTCCGTGACAGTTTGATTGTGTCACTAGTTTAGGGACCTCTGCAGCATCCATGAAACAAGTGACAACGCTTAGGCATATCTCCTAGCTTAAGTTAAATAAGGAAAGCCCCTCCTTCTCCCTCTCTCTTTCTGATTTTATTTCAGTTTTGTTTTATTTGATAGCCTAGTAGTGACCAAACTTGTGAACCATCAGTGCTTTGAGTAATAGTTTGACATGTGTAGCCCGGTCATTAGCTGACCCCTGCTTATAGCCCCATCAACAAAGTTACTCAAACCCTCTATTTGTGTTCACCAGCACAAAAATTTAGCACCTTACCTCACTAGCTGACCCTCACTAGCTATTCACACCTTACACGACCTATAGAGCCATTCTCCATACAGATAGCTTACCACCTCTGTCAGTACTTGAATTTGCCTTCTGCCTCTCTCTCAAGTTCCCACAAGTGAGCCAGCATGTCGCAGACATTCAGCTCTGCCACCCAACAGGACCACTTAGTGACCCAGCAGAGCACTGTGATGGACATATTTCAGCCCAAAGCAGCCAACGACCTGCAACGGCAAAGAAAGGAACAGCGAGACTGCAACACAAGTGAACACCTGACACCCAGCCTGAACCACCAGGAGCTGACCAGCATCATCATCTCCTTGGCCCACACCCTCAAGGGCATCAGACAGGAGGTAAATGAGCTGAAACTGCAAGTCACAGTCACCGAGTTACAAAGGGATGACACCCGCTCAGGAGGAGGGAAGGCCTGACAGACACAAGGACCATGACAGAATGGCGCCACAGAGGAAATCATCAGTCTTCAGGAGGCTGAACACAGAGCACAGCTAGAAAAAGCCATCAGACAGGACTTAGAAAGAGAACTGTTTCACACAAAGTCAACATAACAACATATGTGGAACTAAATGAGAGTGACACCACATCTAAGGCCTTACAAGGACAGCTGCATACAGCCAGAGCTGAGGTACAAACCCTGACTCAGCAATTCTGCAACATTAAAGAGGATCTTGACATGGTTCAGAAACCCTGGAAAAGGGCCTACTGACTGCGCATGGACTCAAGTAAAAGACACCCTGCTGCACGTTACACAGTCAGCAGTGCAAACCCCCTCACACCTGTACACGGATACAAAGGGGGGAGCCAAAGCCTTCTGCTTGGCACTTCACAAGTCAATTTCCTGAACTCTTCTGTAGCTGCAGAAGGAAAAGGATTCATTCAAGCAAGCCCTTAAACAGCACATAGAGTGACTTTCAAAGACCTCAACCAAATGGCCAGAAACATCCCAACCTTCACACCAGATCTTGCAGGAGACCAAGACGTCCACACCTACCTGCGAGACATTGACTTTCACCTGCAGTCTTGGACCAGTGTGAACCAACAAGATAGACTCTATCTGCTCTGGATCAACATCCAGGACACATCCATTTGGGGCCGGCATGAAACTCCCCATACTCCCCATGACAGAACCGTTATCATGGCAACAGACCCAGATTCCAGACCAACCACTGGGAGAAGCCATGGAAAAGGGCATTCTCACCCTGCGAACACCACAGGATGCTAAACAGCAGTCCACCACAACATCCTCATCCACACCCTTCACACAAGTGCCAAACGGAGGCTGTACAAGGACAGCTGGACACGCCTACTTCTGAGTTACAGGAGCTGTTGAGACTAGCAAAAGAACTCTTGAACAAAACTCAACTGAGGAGTAATAGGAAGGACAAACTTCTGACTCCTTGCCCAACACAACACAGCATCAGACCCATCCAAGGGAGGAGCATCCCTTAAAACCAGTCAACACCCCAGAAGCAGCCAGACAACATTGGATGGAGCAACAGGCCCACATGCCCAACAGCGAAAGCTCTCTCAACACAACTCAGGCAAGCTCAACTACCTGTCCTCTCATAAGTGAGAGTCCAACCCAGATGTTCCAAACTGCAGGTAACAACAAGGGTAATGAGGAAAAACTAGCACAGGACACAACTGAAATAGAAAATGATGTTGTTGGTAATCTTGTGGATGTAGAAACGTCTAGACTCTAGAGACATTGATATGACGGATGATGACAGTCTTTTTAAAACACCAACACTGAAAGAAAAACTACTGGGAAGAGAAGGGGGAAAAAGCAAGGAAAGAACAGGTTCAGGAAAAACCGATGAAAGAGAAGATGGATCGTGGAGTTTTATCTGATCATAGTAATTCTGATGAGTCATTAACAGAGAGTGAGTGTGAATCGGTGAGCTCAGTTGATTCAGTTTCACTTAGGAGATCTGAAAGGAATGCCTATACCCTTGAAAAGATTAAAGCTTTTCTGCAAAGTACAAAAGAAATGAAGGGAGTTCAAGTAGAGGATTTCTTTCCTGATCGGGAATTGTTTATAGAGTCAGCAAGAGTGTCAATGAAAGAAAAAGGGATGGAGGGTCTCACAGAACAAGAAATATACAGGCTGAAGAAAATTGTTCAGAAGTTGAGATCAACTATTTTGAATGATGAAAAAGCAATGCTATCTTTCTTTTTTTCTTTGTTAATTTTTTGTTTTTGTTTTGCTCAGTCTCTTTTTTCATTCATTTATTCATGAGTAATTTAAGGCTGGGCAGTTTGAACATAAATGGTGCAAGGGATCATAGAAAAAGAGCAATGCTGTTTGAATTGATAAAGCAAAAATATATTGATGTCATGTTTGTTCAGGAGACTCATACTGATGTGCAGAATGAAAGTGCATGGAAAATGGAGTGGGAAGGAGAGGTGATTATGAGTCATAAAACTAATATCAGTGGAGGTGTAGCTATTTTATTAAGGAAAAATATAATTCCAGTTTCTTTTGAAGTGGAAAATGTAGTTGAGGGACAGTTGTTGAAATTACGGGCTGAGTTTGAAAATTTTACTTTTGTATTTATAAATATGTATGCACAGGTTCTGGGAGGTGAAATGGTTTAGTTTTTAAATAAAGCTAAAGATGTAGTAGAAAATTGCAAACCTGAAGAGTATCTATTTATTGGGGGTGATTTTAATTGTACAGAAAATGATAGTGTTGATAGGAATCATAAAGAACCTCATATGGAATCACAACCTGTATTGCGACAAATTACAAAAGAACATGATCTCTATGATATTTGGAGAGTGTTGAATAGAACACAGAGGCAGTATACATGGACATAAGTGAGAGAATATCATGTAACAATGGCTAGACTAGACAGGTGGTATTGTTTTAAACATCATTTTAATACTATCAAGTTTTGTGCAATTTCACCTGTAGGCTTTTCAGATCATTGTTTGGTCAGCTGTAATGTTTTTATCAATAATGTTAAGCCAAGAAGTACTTATTGGCATTTTAATACTGGTCTATTGTAAGATCTTTGTTTTTGTGAGGTGTTGAATTTTTTTGGGAAAAAATGTAAGAATAGGAAGTTATCTTTTGATTCTCTACAACAATGGTGGGATAATGGAAAAACACAGATACAGCAACTGTACCGTATGTATACTCTCAATGCTTCTAGAAACATTTCCCAAATGTTGGAAGATCTAGAGAGAGGAATATTAGAAATACAAATTCTTTGGAATCTGTAGGAGACTGAGAACATATTAAGGTATTATTAAGACTTGAAAAAAAGAATGGCCTAAATAGAATTATGCATTCTTTGTTATCAGAATCTGGCACAGAAATTACAGAGCCTAAAGAAATTAGGAAAAGAGCAGTGGCATTTTATTCAGAGCTGTACAGGAGTGAATACACGGAGGTGGAAGAGATAGCCACTTGCTTTTATGAGGGTCTACCTAAAGTTCCAGAAGGAGCAAATGCTGAACTGGAAAAACCTTTTACGAAAGGTGAATTGTATGATGCCCTAAAGAGTATGGAGTGTGGGAAAGCTCCGGGGATTGATGGTATCCCTGTTGAGTTTTATAAGTCACTGCCTATGAGCTGCAGAAGAGCAGTAATCACCCTTTTACCGAAGAAAGGTGACCTCAGAAACATAAAAAACAGATGACCTGTGTCACTCCTATGCTCTGATTTTAAGATTTTATCCAAAGCCTTGGCAATTGGATTAAAAGAGGCGATTGGTTGGGTCTTCCATGTGGACCAGACATGCTGTGTACCTAATAGATCTATTTTTGATAATATTTATTTAATTAGAGACATTATAGATATCTCTAGATCATTGGGTTTAAACGTTGGTCTCATTTCCTTGGACCAAGAAAAAGCTTTTGACCGGGTTGAGCATAACTACATCTGGCAGACGCTAAGAGAGTTTGGTTTCAGTCTGAGTTTTATTAAAATGATTTGGGTGTTGTATAGGAACATTGAGAGTGTACTTAAAATTAGAGCCCTGCACGGGCCTCAAATTTAGGCCCTAGCCCGGCCCGTGTTCGACAGCTTATCAGAATTACGGGCCCGACCCAAGCGCGTCTTTTTTCCCCTTCTCCCAAAACAGCTTATACTACTGTTTCAGCTATTAAAATAGTTCAGTTTTGTATGTAATAGCAAAGCGATTATATTTCGTTTAGTTTTTTTATGAAGTTAATTAAAAAACGTTTTGAAGAAGCCAAGCGGCCAGCGGCAGACAGTGAGCCTATGTTTGATAAATTTAGCCTTCTCAAATCATCAGACTTGCCTAAAATAAAATCTATAGATATAAAACAGTTCAAGCATATAACAATGTTTAAACATTAAACCTAGATAAATGTGCACTATATCCAATAGCTTGTGCGGAGAGTGGAAGCTAAAGCGCGCTTTGCAGGTCATGGAGGCGCCAGCGCGATCACTTGCATTTTTTTCAGTGGATACTCCGTCATTTTTGCTCATAAAGGTAAGAGTAATACATCATTTGTAGCTGTAAAGGGTCTACTTTTATTTGTGTGCCCACACAATATCAACAAAACGTTGTGCTTATATAAAATAAAGAAAACAAACATGATACGCTTTCTGCCGTCTCGGTCTTGAAAAGGAGCCGCTTCACAAAAATGAACCGATCTCAGTGAATACTTGCCTCACAGACATGATAAATATATTTATAGAAAGCTTTAAATTACTACTTAGCTAAATAAAACAAATCAAAAACAAAAACTCTTTCATTATAATCATAAACTGTAAAGATGCACTTCTCTCTAAAGGCGCGTCTATTGAGGAGATGGCGAGTCAGGATCGACAACTTCATCCTAGCGACACCGACTCAGAAAACACTAGTTTATTAGTAAATAACTCCTTACTATTTCCCCCAGTCACATTTATGGTAATTACTTTTGCCGGTGCTTTGTGGCAAGCTTAAGCCTATTGCTTGCATCTGAATGCAGAACAGGTATGTTGTATGCTTTAGCAATTGAACCATAGTTAGTAAGAATAAGAGCAAAGGTTGATGGCTGGAGTATACCACAATGTGATTTTAAAATTAAGTTGTCTGCTTATGCTGATGATGTTATTGTTATTGTGAATAATCAAGAAGAGGTAGATAATCTAAGAATAATAATTGATGACTTTGGAAAACTGTCTTCAGCTAAGGTAAACTGGACTAAGAGTGAAGCTATTGTATGTGGAAAGTGGGAAGGTAAATGCCTTCCTAATTTACCTGCTGGACTTGAATGGAAGAAAAATGGCTTTACATCATTGTGGGGAAAAAAAGGATTTAGTCAGCCACCAATTGTGCAAGTCTCCCACTTAAAAAGATGAGAGAGGACTGTAATTTTCAGAATAGGTATACCTCAACTATGAGAGACCAAATGAGAAAAAAAATCCAGAAAATCACAATGTAGGATTTTTAAAGAATTTATTTGCAAATTATGGTGGAAAAATAAGTATTTGGTCAATAACAAAATTTCATCTCAACACTTTGTTATATACACTTTGTTGGCAAGACAGAGGTCCAAAAAAAAAAAAAAAAATCACGTTTTTCTGTAAGTCTTCACAAGGTTTTCACACACCATTGCTGGTATTTTGGCCCATTCCTCCAATCAGATCTCCTCTAGAGCAGTAATGTTTTTGGGCTGTCGCTGGGCAACATGGAGTTTCAGCTCCCTCAATAGATTTTCTATTGGGTTCAGGTCTGGGACTGGCTAGGCCACTCCAGGACCTTGAAATGCTTCTTACGAAGCCACTCCTTCGTTGCCCCGGGCGGTGTGTTTGGGATCATTGTCATGCTGAAAGAAACAGCCACGGGTCATCTTCAATGCCCTTGCTGATGGAAGGGGGTTTTCACTCAAAATCTCACGATACATAGCCCCATTCATTCTTTCGTTTACACGGATCCGTCGTCCTGGTCCCTTTGCAGAAAAAAAGCCCCAAAGCATGATGTTTCCACCCCCATGCTTCAGTAGGTATGGTGTTCTTTGGATGCAACTCGCCATTCTTTCTCCTCCAAACACGAGTTGAGTTTTTACCAAAAAGTTATACTTTGATAGTTCTATTGTATGATAATCCAAATGCTTCTCTCGCAAACTTCAGATGGGCTGGACATGTACTGGCTAAGCAGGGGGAAGTCTGGCACTGACAAGGATTGAAGTCCCTGGCGGAGCAGGGTTACTGAGTGTCGCCCATTTGTTACTTGCGTCCCAGCTCTCTGACAGGTCATTCACTAGGTACACGGATGGTTCTGGGATTTTTGCCCCACAGTTCTTGGTGATCATTTTGGACCAACGGGGGGGAAAAAAAAGAAAAGGGGATCTTGCGTTGGAGCCCCAGATCGAGGGAGATTATTAGTGGTTTTGTATGTCTTCCATTTTCTAATAATTTGCTCCCACAGTTGATTTCTTCACAACAAGCTGCTAACCTATTGCAGATTCAGTCTTCACAGCCTGGTGCAGGTCTACAATTTTGTTTATGGTGTCCTTTGACAGCTCTTTGGTCTTGGCCAGGGTGCGAGTTTGGAGTGTGACTGTTGAGGTTGTGGACAGATGTCTTTTATACTGATAACGAGATCAAACAGATGCCATTAATACAGGTAAAAAGTGGAGGACAGAGGAGCCTCTTAAAAAAGAAGTTACAGGTCTGTGAGAGCCAGAAATCTTGCTTGTTTGGAGGTGACCAAATACTTATTTTACAGAAGAATTTACCAATTAATTCTTTAAAAAAAACTTACAATGTGATTTTCTGGATTTTTTTTCCTCATTTTGTCTCTCATAGTTGAGGTATACCTATGATGAAAATTACAGGGCTCTCATCTTTTTAAGTGGGAGAACTAGTAACAACAATTGGTGGCTGACTAAATACTTTTTTGCACCACTGTATATAGGTGTATACCTTGGAGATGATTCAATATTACAAAAAAACTGGGAGGGTGTTTTAGAAAAAACAAAAGGATGACTGGAAAAATGGAAATGGCTGTGGCCCAAAATGTCATTTAGAGGACGTGTTATAGTCATCAATAATTTGGTGGCTTCAACATTTTGGCATTGCTTGGCATGTACTGAGCCACGAAGTGGACTTCTTGCAAAACTACAAGCTCTCATTGTGGACTTTTTTTAGGACTAAGTTTCACTGGGTGCCGCAGAGTGTACTATATCTCCCTAAGGAGGAAGGGGGACAAGGACTAGTACATCTGGCCAGCAGAGGATCAACTTTTCGTTTACAATTTATTCAAAGATTTTTAACTGGACCAGAAGATCTTGTTTGGAGGAATGTTGCTAACTTTATTTTGAGTCAAGCTGAAGGCCTGGGACTGGACTCTGCTTTGTTTTTAATGAACTCTAGCAAAATTCAGCTGAATGGACTGACTCCATTCTATAAAGGGGTCTTTAGAATATGGAGCTTATTCAAGAAAAGAAGAGGGGCTTTTGGTTTGTCTTTATATTGGTTATTAGAAGAACTGTGTTTGGAGCTAGATTTGATGTTTCAAGTGAAGCTGCATGGGGTTTTGAAAATGCAATGTGCAGAGCACATACAAAGTTAAATTGTGTCAGATAATAGTTGCTGGGGGTCCTGAGTTAAATAACTCACAAAAGGTTGCTTCTTGCATTGGAGTTAGATCAACAAGATTAGCAGGGAAATTACTGGATCTTTTAAAACAGAAGGTTACGGTAGAAGAAAAGTCTCTCCTTATAAGCTATGGTGAAGGAAAGGTGGTTCCAAATAACATGGATCCATTTCCAGAAGTTTATATTATTCCTGATTTTAAAGGTGCAGATGGGGAATTGTTGAAGAATTTAGAGGATCTAACTATTAATGAGGCTAACAGCAAAAAATTGTACTGAAGCTGTGTTCAAATTTTAAACTTGAAAGTTTTAAATGGAAGAATTGATACTGTCTGTTTTTAGGTTTGGATCAGAGTATAAAACCTGTGTGGAGAGTTTTTTATAAACCTCCTTTAGAAAAAAAGGTGGGGGATCTCCAATGGAGAATTTTACACGGCGCAGTTGCTGTTAATTCTTTTGTGCATGTTATTAACCCCAATGTTTGTAATCTATGTCCTTTTTGTGGAAAAAAAGGAGACAATTTTTCATTGTTTTATGGAGTGCACAAAGATTGTGCTATTTATTTGATTTTCTTACATTGTTGTTTGGTAAGTTAGATGAAATTTTTACTGTTCAGAGTTTTATTCTTGGATATTGATATGCAGCAAAAAACAAGATAAAATGTCAACTTTTAAATTTTATTGTGGAAGAAGCAAAAATGGCAGTATATATAAGCAGGAGGAATAAAATTGAAGGGTCAGAAGGATGTGAAATTGTATCTATTTTTTAAAATCATATAAAAACAAGCGTGTGGGTTGATTTTTAATTTTATAAGATGATGAAAGACTTGATTTTCTTTTTGGTTCTGTGGTGTTACAATGATGCAATTTGGAGGAGGAGGAGTGGAGGAGGAGTTGAAGAGGGGGAGGAGGGAGGACGTGGTGAAGGAGGTAGTGGCGAGGAAGGGACGTGTCGGTGAAGGAGGAGGGAGGGAGAAGAAGGGCAAGGAGACAAGCAGTCTCAGATTAAATTCGAGCCACTTTAGTTGACCATGTCCTTGTCCATGGTATGACTATGAGGGAGGCTGGGCAACGAGTACAGCCAAATTTGAGTCACTTTACCGTCGCCTCCATCATCATAACCTTCAGGGAGGAAAACAGGTAGGTGTACTTACAGTAAGAATGCTCTGTACAGTAACTCTCCACAATTGATCTTAACCTCCGGATGAAACAGGCGTACCGCGTCCCTTTCGAACGAAACTCTGACATAGTGAAAGACCAACGAGTGAAATATGTTCAGGTATGAGTTTTGATATCGTATGAAGTATTGTATACCATCACAGTATAGCAGTTTATGCTGCCATTTGTGCCCTCTTGAACTGTGCTTCAGGGCAGTGATTTACTCTACTGTGTTTCATGTGTTTTGCAGAGAATCCTTGAGATTGAAGGACGGCCTGTTCCCCATGAAATTATCTTTGTGGATGAGGCTGGTTTCAACCTGACCAAAAGAAGGAGAAGGGGGAGGAACATAATTGGCCATGGGGCTATTGTAAATGTCCCTGGTCAGCGCGAAGGGAATGTCACTATGTGTGCAGCCATCAGCCAACGAGGGGTACTCCACCATCATGCCATTCTAGGACCCTATAACACTATGCTCCTCCTTGCTTTCCTTGACGGTCTAAGAGAGAACATGTTCCAGCTGGACCTCAGGGAACCAGCACAGCCAGAGCAGCCTCGTTACATTGTTGTTTGGGATAATGTCAGCTTCCATCACGCTGCTCTGGTTCGTGACTGGTTTACCAATAACCCAAGGTTTTCTAACATCTTTCTGCCTGCATACTCTCCTTTTCTAAACCCAATAGAGGAGTTTTTTTCCGCATGGCGGTGGAAAGTGTATGACCGAGAACCTTATATCCGTGCTCACCTCCTCCAAGCCATGGAAGAAGCCTGCCTAGACATATCAGTAGATGCATGCCAGGGGTGGATCAGGCATACAAGAGGATTTTACCCTCGCTGCCTGGCTAGGGCCTATATAGCCTGTGATATGGACGAGATTCTCTGGCCTGACCCAGAACAAAGACTGGGTGCTGAGGCGGAATCATTTTTTTTTTTACAGTTGTGCTGTGTAGTACATGAATGAATAAAAATGTGCCAATGTATACATTGGTTGAGTCTTTTGTGTTCATGTGAAAATGTTTTTGAGAGGGAGAACCACAAGCAACAGTTTTGGATATATTGTTTTGAATTCATTGCACCAGTGTGTAATAATATGTTGTAGTGTGTGTGTTTTTGAAAGCTTGTGTGTGATGTCTGAGGGAAAAGTTTGGTTTTTCAGCAAGAGTGAATGGTTTTGAGTGTAGAGCTTAATTTTGACCTGAAAATAGGATGTTTGGGGAATTGAGTGAGACGTTATGGATGTGTTTACTGTTTTGAGAATACGAGGCATAGTTTCAAGAAATGTGTTTACGCAATCGAGAAAAACTGTACTAGGTAAGGGAAGGGGGGCCCAAAAAATTTGTTTTGCCTATGTCACGAAAAAAGGTAAATCTGGCCCTGCACCTAACAAAAACTAAAACAACCATCTGCCCCAGACCAACTCACTTTAGGATGAAAGGTGACCATCTCGACACCTGCTGCACAAGCTTGAAGATCCACACCTTGCTACAGCCTACATTACCACAACACACTGCCTGACAGCATCCTCTATGGCACCACAACCACTCCTGGAGGCACCAACAGCCACCACTGTCCCCCAGCCTTGACTGGCAGGTGCGTGTCTGATTGTTCTGTACCTTTGACGTTGCTCACTGTTGTCTATTGGACGGACAACAACGTTTGAAAGGGGGGAATTATGTAGCATTTGGACCAATCAGACACAACTATTTGTTATATTTAACAAATAATCCCTAACACCCCTCACCCAACAAACAAGCCAACTATGAGGGTCCATGGACCCTTCCCCGAAATGCAACTAACACCTCAAAAAGGGGAACAGGCCTCTGGTTCCATGGCACCCAAAGACAAATCTTCTGATATCACTGGGTTTATTACTCAAAGGAATGCAGGCAAAGCAACTCTCACTCCATTTCACATTCTATGAATGAACACACATCCTTAGGTCATTGTGTGTATTATTACTGTTCTTGTATATTGTATTTTGTATTGTATATTGTTTTATGCATGTGTTATGATAGATCACTAGTTAATATAACCTCAACTATACCATGTCTGGCTAATATATATAGTTTCGTAATTTTGATGATCTAATGAGAGTCATATATTATATTGTACCAACGCACGTTGTTATATTGAATGTGGGGCTGACCAGAGCTAAGCTAGGCTATTAGACTTTTGCTAAGATAATTGCTAACAAGCTGCTAGCATTAATACGCGAGACTTTTCTATGGTTAGTGGAAAGTGCGAACACTCGCGTCCCATACACCGCACGACCATGAGTGTCTCTGTGAGCAGAAGCACAGTCAGAACAAACCAGCAGGAGGGAGTGCTGTCATCTTTTCTCCTTTTATTCTGAGCCCAGAATAAGATCTACACAAGCAAGGCCATATCACCAAGTCCTTCCCCGACACATCTCTCTCCATGACGGTAACATCCACACTTTTTATAACAAGGCAGTAAATCAACCAAACCCACCCGAACTAACTTAAACAAACACAAATAACATTGCTAACGCAAAAAACCCAACCATCTTGCTTAATTAACACATAAAACAACTCTAAACAAATACCCATAATGCACCTAGCTGCTAGCGCTCACTGCCGGGTCATTACAATACCCCCCACCAAGAGGGTTAGTGTCCCCACAAACCTATTCTCCCATAACAAAATCCAGCAAATGTCCTGGCCATCGTCGAACACGCTTCGGCCTCCCTGATGTTCTACCCTCAGCGCCAGGCTCAGCCCTGAGTCCGTCATTGTCCGTCTCGGCGCTGGGAGTGGATGGTGGGGAGCCACCCTGGCTTCCACCATTCTTTTGGGAGAAGAGGGCCTGAGGGTAGCTGCTCTGGGGAGCGGTTGGTCTGGTGCTAAATCCGCTCCTTCTGAGCACCACCCGTCTACCCTTCTGGCCTCGTCGTAAGCGGCCCGGACAGAGTCAGACCTTCGGAAACGCCCCACCTCCGCGAGCAATAAGATGGGACAAGTTGATTAGTGTTGTTCAGACGTATGAGATGGGTCCCTGCAATGATTGAGTCAGTTGGGGCCAAACCCTCCGCTTCTCTGGGGCAGAACAATACGGGTGTCTTGACAAAAGCGAAAAGATTTCAAATTTTTTTGAGTAAAAGAAGAGGGTCGACATACCCCCACTCTGTCCCTGACCAAGGGTAGGGCCAATGGGCCAGCCAGAGCAGCAGCCCAGCTCCCGGGGCAATCGTAAAACGAACGTGCTTGTGGCGGGACTCCAGCGCGTATCTGACGAGCCTCTCTGGCCCCGCTGATGGACCACGTGCTCAGAACGACCTCCTTCAATGCCGGAAGTAGTCCACAGCAGTTTCCCTGGACCACCAGCCAAGCTCCCGGCTCGGCGGGTTGGTGACCTCGAACACAACCAAATCCACTGGTGTGTCCGGTAAGAGCTCCCCGACCAAACAGTCAAGCGCCGGCGGTGTGCAGGGCCATGACTTTGCACTATTTTAGGCCTGGCCTATACGACGCCCTGTCCAAGGTGCACAGTGTGGCAGTGTTGTGGTGTTAAGTTCCCAATAAATGTAGTCTCTGACATGGATGAACATGACGGTCAAGAATGGCAAGTGTGTAGGAGTGGCCACCCCGAGTGCAAGGGGTGAACAAAAAGAAAGAACAGCCGCTCAACCAGTCCATCGCTTTGAGGGTGGAGGGGAGTGGTTCTTGTTTTCTTCACCCCAAGCCGCTGGCACACCTCACTGAACAACCAGCTTTCAAAGTTCCACCCCTGGTCACTATGAAGCTCATCCGGCACCCCGAACCGGGCGAACATCTCGCTGTACGACGTAGATCGATGCACCGTAACGTAATGAGCACTCGGAAACCAGGCAACCGCATACTGCCGATACGAGCCGCTTCGAAAATAGTCCATAGCGAAAACCAGAGACAAAAACGGGTATGAGAGCCTCTGGGTGACGGGAAAGCAGAGACCAGGATGTCAACCACCGATCTCTCAATGGGCGCCCCGACTAGCTACTGCTGCAACGGCGCATGGAGCGTTGCTGGGGTCGCTTCTGTGACCGGTGGCAGACGTCACAAAGCAGGTGAGTGAACGGCAGCATCATGCAGCCTGGCCGAACACACCAATGAGCACAAACACCAGTAGAACCGCTGACGCAGCCGCCGCACTGTCTTGGAGTTCCCGAAATGGCCGGCTCCAGTTGCCCCATGAACCCAACGGAGGACCTCCGGTCGCAGAGCGTGGGGAACCAGTAGTTGCAGACGGTCTATTCCCTCCCCCGGTGCCTGCCACCGCCTGTAGATCACGTCATTGTGGAGCTCCAGATTGCCCCACTGAGAATGAAGCGACTTGATCTCGGGCCCCTGGGAGGACACAGCTGGCCAGTCCGGCCGTGTTCCGGCCTCCAACCAGTCCCTCACCTTTACCAACACTTGATCATTCACCTGCTGTTGCCTCAGCTGCTCGATGGTGAATGGTTCCCCATCTCCACCACTGTCACCTGGCCCTGCTGCAGCCGACGATGGCCCCAGACCTCGTTCTTCCTGGCGAGCACAAAACCGACACTCGTCAGCGAGGCATGGACGTCTGGAGAGGGCGTCAGCATTGGCATGCTGCCGCCCTGGTCGGTGCTGAACCTCGAAGTCATACTCTTGGAGAATCTCCAGCCACCTTGCCACCTGACCCTCTGGCTGGCGGAAGTTCAGCATCCAGGTGAGGCTGTGCGCAAGTTGGTCGGAAGGACCCTGCGAGTGTATGACAACCGGGTGCCCAGTTTTTCTTGGGGAAAAGGGGGGTTTAGGGCCTGAAGTGCCGGACCACCAAGACCACCGCTAGCAACTCCCTCTGGGTAACGCAGTAGTTTCTTTCTGGGGGGGGACTGAGGGCTGCCGCTCTAGTAGGATAAAACTCGCTCTCCATCATCCCCTCTGGAGCGAGTCCGGCCCCAACAGCCCCACGTTACTGGCATCAGGGTAACAAGGAAAGGGTGGTTGGGAACAGGGTAGGCCAGGACAGGAGCGTCTGTGAGAGCGGCTTTTAGCTGCCGGAAGGCTGCCGCGCAGTCCCCAGACCACCCGAACCGCCGGCCCTTGTTTGTCAGCTGGTGTAAGGGGCTGGCGATGGTGGCAAAGTCTCTGACGAACCTCCTATAATACGAGGCCAGGCCCAGGAAGCTCCTCAGCTTAGTGATGTTGTTTGGTGGGGGCCAGTCCCTTACTGCGGCCACCTTTGTTGGGTCGGTGGCCACCCCGCTCTCGCTAACCACGTGCCCCAGGAACTGCGTCTGGTGGGTGAGCAGGTTACACTTGGCCGGGTTCAACCGCAACCCGGTGCTACGGATGGCTGTCATGACCTCCCGTAAGTTGTGGACAGCCTGGTCAAACTCTCTGGCATGGACCAACAGATCGTCCAACTATACCACACAGCGGGTGCGGGGAATGTCTTTAAGGACCCACTCCATCAGCCTCTCAAAGGTGGCCGGGGCATTACACAGTCCAAAAGGCATCACCTTAAACTGCCACAGTCCTTGCCCTATGGTAAACGCAGTTTTGGGCCGGGCCTCTAATGCCAGCTCCACTTGCCAATACCCGCTACGCAAATCCAAAGAGCTGAACCAACAGGATCCAGCAACATAATCCAACGCATCATCAATGCGCGGCAGCGGGTATGAGTCCTTGCGGGTGACCGCATTTAGCCGTCGAAAGTCCACGCAGGGGCGCCACCCCCCGTTTTCTTCCGCACCATGACCATGGGTGCGGCCCAGGCATGTCCTGAGGTGCCTCAATAATGCTATTAGCTGCATATCCTCGGCTCATTTCCGCGCCAGCCTGGCGCTTGCAAGAGGCTCAGTCTGTCGGGGCGCAAGCGAATGGGGGGCAGCGGTTCGGGGACGGAGTGGTCAATGTGATGACATGCCACGCAAAAGCTGGTACCTGGTAAGTCCTCGTTGGGCTGACAAAAATGCCATAGCAAAATTCTGCTAATAGGGTTGTAACTGCCCTGCTGCGGAACGACTCAAAAGCTCACCGCTTCGAGCACCAATCTCAAAAGCAGCAACAGTCCTGGTGATGGGAGAGGGGTAGGTGAATGGATGCCGGCCGATGGGTATGCAGCTGGGATGACATCTGACTCTTTTTTCCGAGCTGCAGATTACCCTGAGGCACCCCCGGAGTCTCGGCGCTTGCATGCGGTGGAGGGGTCGACCGGAGCCGGTGGGGCTGATCTGATTTGTCTTAGGACGCAGAGGCGTGGCGTCGGGGCTGGGGTGGGCTTCTCGCTATGACGGGCTCCGGTTCCTTCGCAAAACCGGACGTCTACACGAGTCTTCCTGTTTTCGTTACCGAGGCAGAGGGCGGCCCCCGGCACGTCAACACTTGCTCCCCAGTGGGCCAACAAGTCCAAGCCAATAATGCATTCATCTCTGATGTCGGCGAGCCAGAACTCGTGGCTCGTCTGGCTCGTCCCCACCACCACAGACATCAGCTTCTTCCCAGGCATTACTGTCCTTTCACCCGTGACGGTGAGCATTTCGGTATTGGTAGGGGTCCAGTTCTCCAGAAGAGGACCGGCCGTCCCTGACAACAGTCCTCTTCATAGCAAGCAAATGGTGGACCCCGTATCCACCAGGGCGCTGCAGGGCTGCCCGTCAATAACACAGTCCAGGTACAGTCCCCTGGCAAGCCCGCAGCGCCCCACAGTAGGGCAGTCGTTGTGGAGGGGTGCCGAAGATGGGAGTGAGGGTCCCCTCACTGCCTCACTCCAAGTTCATTTCCCGGGGGTGACATTCCCCGGGGCCGGGGACTCGGGGCAGGGCAGTCCCTGGCGAAGTGCCACGGTTCTCCGCCAGCACGGAAAGCAGCGGTATTAGTCTCGACCTCCGGTCGGAGGGGTTAACGAAACAGAGTGCGTGGCGTTTCGCGTCTGGGTTATGAGCCCGGCTGACCTCCTCCTCCTCAGGCTGGACCCCGTCTACCTCTCGTTCGGCTGCTCTTGTCAGCTGGCGCTGGAGTGGAGATCGACCCTTTCGCCGGCCCAGCCTGTAGCACCTCCTCATCTTCTCTCAGTGCCTCACTCAGATCTCGGGGTGACAACAGGCGGACATGCTGGCAGAGCCGCTCATGTGTAAGGCCCCGCAGGAAAGCTTGGAGGCTCAGCTCTTCCCTCGCTGTGGCCAAGAAGGTAGGGTAACACTTCCGGGCGTAGACCCAGATGTCAGCGGCGAATGCGCCCACACTCTCTCCTTCACGTCAATGTCGGTTAGTCAGATCCTCCCTGCTCTGCTCTGCGGAGGTTCTCTGTCCAAAGCGGCGGTTGAGAGCGGCAGTGAGGGCTTGGGGATCACGCCGCTCTTCAGGGGACAGATCGATGAGGACCTGAAGCACAGGACCCTCCAAGGCGAGGGCCAAGTGAGTCGCGGTCTCCTCGCGGCTCCATTCATCGTGTAGAGCGGCCAGGTCGACCTGCGCCAGGTAGGGCTCCAAGGGCGTCATCCCGCTGTATCGTGGCAGCTTAGCCGGTGATCATGTGAGGAGGCCTGGTCGGCCATTGATTTGGAGTGTCGGTGTGAAAGCCGGAGGTTCATTCTGCACGCGACCAGGAGGGCAGTACACTGTCCGAGGAACGCTGGCTCCATCAGGCCGGTGTGGAGCCCTGTTCCTCTGCGTCATCTCGCTCGTCAGACGCTCTAGCATGATACTGTTCTCTCGGATAGCACGCTCTAATTCGCCTATACTTTGCTCCATAATGGCGTCTTCGAAACGGCCTAAATCTCAGAAATCCCACTTCTGACACCAATGTAACAACGCACCGTTGTTCTATTGAACGTGGGGCTGACCAGAGCTAAGCTAGGCTATTAGACTTTTGCTAAGATAATTGCTAACAAGCTGCTAGCATTAATACGCGAGACTTTTCTATGGTTAGTGGAAAGTGCGAACACTCGCGTCCCATACACCGCACGACCACGAGTGTCTCTGTGAGCAGAAGCACAATCAGAACAAACCAGCAGGAGGCAGTGCTGTCATCTTTTCTCCTTTTATTCCAAGCACAGAATAAGATCTACACAAGCAAGGCCATATCGCCAAGTCCTTCCCCGACACATCTCTCTCCATGACGGTAACATCCACACTTTTTATAACAAGGCAGTAAATCAACCAAACCCACCCGAACTAACTTAAACAAACACAAATAACATTGCTAACGCAAAAAACTCAACCATCTTGCTTAACTAACACGTAATTCCACTCTAAACAAATACCCATAATGCACCTGGCTGCTAGCGCTCACTGCCGGGTCATTACAATAGGTTGATACCCATGCAACATGTTAGTGTTCTAAGAATCTTTAATAGTTTTTGCATCAGCGCCCAATCCAGTTACATATGCAAAATACCATGCTTGAAGACAAAGAGTCATAAACTTTCCCTCCAAAAGTGTAAGTCACCACTGGCTCTTTGACTGCCCAGAGGTGTGACCTCCACAGAAGTTAAAAGGCCTTACATCAGTGACCCACCTCTCAGTTGCTTTTTGACTCTCATCTTTTCTCTCATCACCTTCCCATCTGCTGCTTCTGGTCCCGGGGCTGGCCAGCCAAGCCTGGAAGGCCTCGACTACAACCATGTCTTCACTTTCCAGTTTGAGTTTCTGATTCTGTCACTGCTTGTAAATCAATGTCCCTTTTACGATCCTATCTTATTATATGCTCTTATGCATTAATACTGTAAGAAATTATTTTCTGTGGCCATGAAAATAACATTTCTTAGAGTTGATACGCAACTACACTGAATGTTCGCTGGATGAACAGATTGGTTGATTGTAATATTAATTCTGGTAAAGTACTACTGGCAGCTGATATAAACAATTGCAATTAATTTCAATTAATTGTAGTTATTTATATACATTTCCCTTTTGAGCTAATTTGCTACATATGGTACACCAGGGCTTGCCTGTGAGCACATCTGTCATGCTACATCAATACTGGCAGAAAAAAGCAAGTCCTACAAGGCATATATCTGACATGATATAAACAAGAAAGTATTCATGTTAACTCGAATAATTTTAACTAGAAATTTGTAAAATATAAAACATTACTGTAGGCCTACACTAGTGAATTGGAGTAAGGCAAGAACACAGTTTTGAAAACTGTTTTTTTTAATGTACAAGCAATAATGGAATTTTAATTATACCCAGAGAGACAGAGAGAGAGATTTGAGTGCAGGAGAGGAAGAGGTACAGGACATTAAGGAAGGGAAGCAGGAAATGGTTTGAGTTGAGCCACTAGACATATATTTTTAACAGTGAACAGATTCAGCAAAATGTGTATCAAGCATATTTGTGTGATGATGCAAGCATATTTTTGTGATTATGTGCAATAAGAAGTAAAATCTCACTCTGTGAAAGATACAAGTGTCCGTCATCTTGTCCCTTCATCTCCTGACTGGCTAGCTGTTGATTGGCTGTTTCCAAACGATCTGAAAAACACATGAATGACAAAAGATCTGCCACAGGACCCAAGAACAGCTAAAATAAACTGAATCAACAAACAAACAAATAAAATACAACTATATTATGCTATAACTACTTGAGCCCGACCGATAATGTTTTTTTGGGGGCTGATGCCGATACCAATATTAGGGTGTACAAAAGACCGATATCGATATATCGGCCGATATTCTTTATGTGTAGGCTAAATTATAGTACAGTATAGTCAAAAGTTTGGACACACTTCCCATTCATGTGTCCAAACTTTTGAATGGTATATATAGCCTACATAAACAGAATATATATATATACATAAACAAAATTTTTTGCAATGATAACTCAAATGTGGTGATCAAACACTTATGATGTGACAAACATAGGCCTATGTATGGGCGGCAGGGTAGTTAACAATTTAACGATAAACTTTATTATTCAAATGATGTCTGACATCAGTGGGGGCACTCTTGAACGAGTAAACTTCACTTCCTTCTTATAAATAACTTAAACAACATACAAAATTATTACAACAATAATTAGGCCTACAAAATATATTTATAACTTGAATTATGAAAATAAACAAGGTAACTGTGTAGGGCAAGCAAGTTACTGCCAAACCAACAGGGGCAGGTTTATGCAGGAAGCACAGCTTTTCCAAATGTAAACATCTAAAATGAATAAATAATAATAATGAATAATATTTTTTCACAAATTCTATGTTGTGTATTTTCTGGTAATCAATGAGGATGTGTATTTAAATAAGTCTTTTTGCAGTTTAATATTCACAGACAAAGTCTATATTTACATCATAGCCAAAATAATTATCGTCACCCTTGGTAAATATGATCAAAGAATGCTGTGAAAATAAATCTGCATTGTTAATCCTTTTGATATTTTATTTAAAAAATTCACATAAATCTAATTTTTCATTGGAGAATAAGAATTTAAAATTGGGGGAAATATCATTATGAAATAAAAGTTTTTCTCTAATACACATTGGCCACAATTAACGGCACCCTTTTATTAAATACTTTTTGAAACCTCCATTTGCCAGTTTAACAGCTCTAAATTTTCTTCTATAATGCCTGATGAGGTTAGAGAGCACCTGCCAAGAGATCAGAGACCATTCCTTCATCCAGAATCTCTCCAGACCCTTCAGATTCCCAGCTCCATGATGGTGCTTCTCCTCTTCGGTTTACCACACTCATTTTCTATAGGGTTCATGTCAGGGAACTGGAATGGCCATAGCAGAAGCTTGGTTTTGTGCTCAGTGACCCATTTTTGTGTTGTTTTTGAGGTTTGTGTTTGGATTATTGTATGGTTGGAAGATCCAAACATGACCCATTATAAGATTTCTAACAAGAGTCAGTCACTTATTGATTTTTTTATCTATTGGTATTTGATAGAATCAAAGATGCAATGTATCTAAACAAGATGTCCAGGACCACCAGCAGAAATATAGGCCCACCACATTAAAAATACAGCAGTATATTTCATTGTACACATGGGTTACTTTTTATCCCCGTGTGCACCAAACTCATCTTGAGTGTTTGTTGCTAAAAAGTTAATTTTTTAGTTACATCTGACCATAGAAGCCAGTCCCATTTGAAGTTCCAGTCGTATCTTATAACTGAATATGCTGGAGTTTGTTTTTGGATGAGCTAGGAAACCCTCCTCTTGAAACCCTCCTAAACAACATGTGGTGTAGGTGCTGTTTGACAATTTTTTTTAGGCTTTCTGACCCCAAGACTCAACTAATTTCTGCAATTCTCCAGCTGTGATACTTGGAGAGTCTCTGGCCACTCAAACACTCCTCTTCACCATGCATTAGGATGATATATAGACACACGTCCTCTTCCAGGAAGATTTTTCAACATCTTTCGTTAACTGGAACTTATTAATTATTGCCTTGATGGTGGAAATGGGAATTTTCACTGTTCTAGCTCTTTTCTTAAAGCCACTTCACTAATTTGTGAAGTTCAATTATCTTTTGCTGCACATCAGAAATTTATTCTTTGGTTTTTCTCATTGTGATGTATGATTAAGGGAATTTGGCCTTTGTTTTTCCTCATTTTTATATTCTTGTGAAACAGGAAGCAATGGCTGGATAATTTTATGTTCATAATCACCCTGGAGTGCTCAATATTGTGAATATGAATGGGAATATACTTCAGAGATATTTTACTCATAATAAAAAAAAAAAAAAAAAAAAAAAAAAAAAAAAAAAAAAAAAAAAAAAATGAATTTCTAGGGGTGGCCAATAATGTGTCAACATGTCTTTGAGACAACATTTATTTCATAATGATATTTCCCCCCATTTTAAATTCTTATTATCCAGTGATAGTTTATGATTTTTGTGATGTTTGGTCAAAGAAAAAATAAAATAAATCAATGGATTAACATGCAGTATTAATTTTGCGCAGTGCCTTCTTTGTTCAATTACAGCAGGGTGCCGATATTTTTGCCGGCATGACTGTTGTACTGACCCTCTTTTTTATTATTCATCAAAATAAGACAATTACATGAAATTCGCACGTTATACCAAATATTTCGGCCTTTTTTTTGACTGGATTAGAAATCATAGGACCTTACTAATGTAGCAAATGAATATGATAAGCTCATTGCGAAAATAAAAGATGGTGACATTGTTGTTTATTTACGTAGCATTAAGTCTCTCCAACTAGCGTTAAAGGGGTCATATGATGCTGCTAAAAAGAACATTATTTGGTGTATTTGGTGTAATGAAATGTGTTTATGCGGTTTAAGGTTCAAAAAACACATTATTTTCCACATACTGTATATTATTGTTTCTCTATGCCTCGCCTTTCTGAAACGCATCGATTTTTACGAAGCTCATCGGTCTGAAAAGCAAGGTGTTCTGTGATTGGCCAGTTATCCAGTGTGTTGTGATTGGCCGAACACCTCAAGCTTGTGACGGAAATGTTAGGCCCCTTACCACATTGTGATGATGCCCTGTCAGGCCGGAGCTATGATTCAAAAACATGAAAACCCATTATAAACGAGGCATTCGTTGCATCCAGTGGGGACATAATTATGGATTATAATGACTTATACTGTCTTTTTACGTGTTGCATCGCTCCGCGTAAACATAAAACCATGTCTGCATTTGTGATCGGAGAAATGACAAACAACAAGGCTACTCTACACTGGGCCCAAAAAACCCGCTTTAAATATATAAAATATAAAACTCTTTAAATATAAAAAACGTAATTACAGTCTTTGAGTCAGAACAGGCCGGCATTGTAGTCTACTCTACCAGGATCAGGAAACATTCCTCCATAAAATGAGCTGCACACATCTGAATATTTGGGATGAGGGGGGGGGTTGAACTGTTCTGAACAGTGTTGTAAATACAACTTAACCACTGATTTCTAGCCGTGTCCATTTTTGGAAGGCCAAACAAAGTAGTTTCGCTTTCACAACGAAACAGCGTCATACACGGCGGCCTAGAGTGAGCAGAGGACAGGGGATAAAGTGAGGAACGGCCGGACGGCTAGAGTGAGCAGAGGCAGCGGATTCAACGAAGGAGCTGCCGGCGGGCTTGCTGCAACCACATGATGACGACCCTGGGCTGGACTCCGCTTAGTCCACGGTGAAAACCAATCCGGCGATCCACAGCACAAAGTTGAAGTATTTCCTGCGCAACCAGTCTGAATCATTCCAGGCAATGACGAGCAGATATCGTCCATCTTTTGAGGGGCCTAAACACAAGTTTTCGCTTTCACAACGAATCACACAGCGCATTCACAACATGGCGGCAGCAACAATTCTTTCTTTGCGTGAACATTTGGGCGGCGTTATGCAAATCTTCCCACATAGTGATGTAGATATGTGGGGGCGTGTTAGAACCAGCCGTTTTTGGCTGACTCTTAACTTTTATAAAGAATATCTCTTTGGATTTGAGATTATAGTCTTTGCAACAGGAAAAGTTTTTATCAGATATTCTTTATGCCCCAAGAGCTTGTAACACTCCAAAAAGAAAGGAAAAATTGAAATCGCATCATATGACCCCTTTAAATCACCATTCAACAGACTCAAGCCACCACCGCACTGCCGTCTGTTGGACTGCAGAGAGATACTAACTATCTGCTATGTTACTGACTGTACTGACAAACTATGATGACACTGTGTCTGCGCCGGGGAGGTGGAGAAACAAAAAAAAAAAAACCCAAAAAAAAAAAACAAAAAAAAAAAAAAACCAAACCACGACACAGCGGCCTGTTGAAAATAAAATCATTTGAACTTTTTGTCAACATGTCATAATTAGAACAAGGCATCAGTTTACTGCATCCAGTAGACAACATCACTGATTATAATGGATTCTATTCTATACCGGACGCGAGTGACACAGTGCGACAAAATACAATAGAAATTCTCGCGAATAGTCGCAATGTGATATGACCAATGTGATAAGCATGAGTTCTGGGCTGCGGCACGGCCGGTATAAACACCAGCATTGACTGAGTGGCCGCGATCAGCTCCGGTGACCGTAACACAGGCTTTAATGCGCCGCAGACATGTGGTGTGATACGCAGATCAGCTCTAGTCTCTAATGTCACTGAATCTGCTTTTAAAAATGAACCATCCATTCATCATATAATCATGCAAAACTAAGAATTAGAATAATTGTAATGTGACTAGCAAATATAGGTGCAGGTGGGTGGCTAGCGGATAATTTGAAGCAGCGAGTGAAGTTGGAGCACATCCGTGAATCTCAACACTGCACTGACCTGGGTGGCCAGTAGCAAACAATGGAGCTCTGCTGGACAAACTAAGTAATTACACCATTCAGAAGCATTTCATCTGCGTTATATGTTCTGTAAAAAAAAAGTTCATATCGGAGGCATATTCGCCGATACCAATATATCTGCGACAGGCTCATATCAGCCAATAATATCAGCAAAACGATATATCGGTCTGGCTCTAATAACTACCACAACTATGCTATAACTACCAACTCACAAAGTTCAGCAATAAAATTTGATCCATTTTGAATAAAATCTGGTTTCTAAAAGCATGGGCATTATAAACAACCTCACCTCTCAAGTCTCTGTTAAAATCATGAAGACGCCTGATCTCTGCCTCTAGTTTATTCCTCACGGTTTTTTCCAGAGCATCCCGTTTGGATGAGCTCTTCACTAAACTCTCATATGCCTCTGACAGGTGCACAGTCTCCGCCTCCAACTGGAAATACAGCATAAATTCCAATTAAAGCTGCACGATAGTATAAGCATGACAATGTCCTCCTGTCAGTGTGCTGTATTACAATCATACTGGGCAGTATCCCAACAATATTTTCATAACCACAGCCCCACATTCCCATTAAAGTTTATTTCCTTTATGAACCACTTCCTGTCACGTGTAATAACTACACTGTATTTTCAATATTACTTTGCACAATTCCATATTAGTTTGTATTATAAGACAGTAAGACACTTTAGACAGTAAATAGTCTGTAATAATGAGAAGTTTTGATTATCAGAACCCCAAATTCTGTTTCTTCTTTGCTTCTAATATTATAAGATAGACAGACAGGTGGACAGACACACAGACAAAGTACCCTCTGTAGTTTGCTGGCCTTCTCATTTTGCTTGTGAAGTTCTTGTCTAAGTCTTTGGTTTTCTTCTTTTAGGTTCTCCAGCATCTGCTTGGCATGGCTTACCATGGCAAATGTTTCCCCTGGGAAAGGCTGTCCAAAAGGGGCCACACAAGAAAACAGCCCCTGAGTCACAGATCCAGGCTGTGCCGGAGGAAATGCCAGGGACTGAGAAAGGGATATAGCCTGATACTGTTGCTGATAAGCCTGTGAGGGTAGGATACAAGTCTCAGAAGTCATGGGACTGGTCTGTGTTTGGTGCTGTGATGTAGACAAAGGGCACTGTCTAAAATACAGAAAGACAGTGAGTGAAACAGGTGAAAAGTGTAAATTTTTTTAATTTAAAACAGTTTATCATATACAAGTTGAATAGACAATTTAATGCAGATACATCTATAAATAAGTCACTGGTATGTTGGCTTACAGTATAAACATTGAGCCACCATAAAAACATTGTTTGTTGTAATGGCCCAACATGTCAGTGTTTGGCTCAGCCAATGACATGTAATAATCCTGTACCCGTAAAAAGCTGTTTAGGGGAATTTGGAAAGCCTTATTTTTGTAGTTCCAACTGGTGCTGCTAGTAATACAGATATTACACAATTCACCTTTAAGTTTCTGTTACCATTACCTTGCTATATTTCTAAGTGGCACTGTCTCCAACATGGCTCACTTCAACAAGGTATCACTGTTGAAGTGACCATGTTCCAGAGAGTCCGAGTTGGGGTGTAATGTGGGCGAAGTCATAGTCTGTAACTTGAATTTAAAGGGATATTCTGGGGGAGGACCTGTTTGATCCAAAGTCCACTGTGGAGGGTTTAAGGGTGGTGGTGGAAGTTGTAGGGTACTCATGGAGGTCTTACTAGTTAGTGAGAGAGAATTTGCTGTATTACCAGCCCCACAAAGAGTAGTGTCTCCTGTGCAAGATTAATTGGATGGTCCTAAACATTGCTTAGCTTCACTGCATTCTAGACTGAGGTGCATGATCCTTTCACTTAGAAAGCGAACATGACCCTGTTTCAACTCTGCCAGACCTTCATCACAAAGAAATGTACCACCAGTGCCTCCTGGCTGGACCGATGACTGACCCTCCAAAAGCGCCTTCATGGAACGCGACAGCAGGAAACAATGGAAAAAATCAGGACAAACAACAAAAGGAGGCTGAGAGAGAGGTGTAAGGAGACGAAAGAGAAGGAGGGGAAGAGAGTGAGTATGTGTTAGAAAGTGATGGTAGACAGGAACGTGAGCTTGTGGGACTGTCAGACATTGTTGACAACTGTTGTATCTGCTGAACCGAGTTGTGTTGCTGCTGACTTTGGTGGACAGTGTTTTTATGGCCCTCTTTGTGTAAGTTCTGGTCCTGATTTTGTTGAAAATTGTTTGAAAGGTCATCTGGATTTTGAAGACTCTGGTGGTTGTGGCCAGGGATTTGGGACTGAGGGTCCATCGGACTTTGCTGTCCTCTGTAAAGCTGAGACTGGATTTTAGCCTCCTTGTACAATGGAAGCTCCAGGGTGTCAAACCCAGACAAAATCTGGGCTGCTTGGACTGCTCTACCTGCACCCTGGCTCACACCACCAGCTTTTTCCATGGAGCTGCTGTCCACTTGATGCTCCTGACCTTGAGGTTCCTGTCGAGACTGTGACTGCAGGGGCATAAGCTGATATGAATGGGCTACTTGACCCTCATTTTGAAGGAATAGGTTTACTGTAGACGCAAATTTGCTTGGCATCTGAGAACTGTCGTTTTCTCCGTATCGGAGATGTTCTTGCATAAGCCTATGAAGCACAGTTCCAGATGCACTCTCCTCAGAACCATGCATGTCTGCTGCTGCACGGGTAGGCAAAAGGTAGCACGGATATGTTCAGATGAATTGGATGATATTATCTGCAAAAGGAAAAGGGGCGATTAATTATTCCAATACTGCTACATAAACATCAAGAATAACATGTGACAAATAATCAAGATTTACTTCTAAGATAATATATTTAAAATAAATTGATCTATTTGGATGTGTTTTATTTTTTTTACTTTTGGGGGGTTTTTTTTTTTTTTTGGTGTGTTTTATGGGGGGTTTTCTTTGTTTTGTTTTGGGCTTTTATTTTGTAAAGAAAAAAAAAAAAAAAAAAAAAAAAAAAAAGAGTTTTGTGTGGTTTTTTCGTGCTTATAGACAGGGACATGACTAGGCCCTGGCAACTGGGCTATATCCTGCATGTTTTTTAATACAAATTTCAAAACATTTTCAAATTTCAAACACCCATGTGAATTTTGCAGCGCAAAAAAACCCACAACCCACACCGCTAAAAAACCCCCCGTAAGCCCCCCCCCCCAAACCCCACCCCCCCCACACAACACCCCCCCACCCCCCCCCCCCCCAAACCAAAAAAAAGAGAACCCACCAACAAACCCCCCCCAACCACCCCCCACCCAAGCCACTCCCCAAAAAAAAAAACCAAAAAAAAAACACCCCCCCCCCCAAACCCCGGCACCCACTCACGTGGAGGCATTTTAGTATGGCATCATTTATTACTACTGTATAATATACTGTTTTTTTTGGGGGGGGGGGGGTTTATGCACATAGTAATAAGTTCGATTTAGATCCATATCATCCTGAAGAACCCTTTTGTGCTGAACTGGTTCTTTCTGTTAGTGTTTAGAGTTTTTTATTCCCACCTTTTTGTTTTTCAAATCTACAACTGTCAAAGCCACCTCATTACTGATTTTCTAGAGCTCAACCATCCAACTACACAGACTGTCAACACACACTCAGCAGGTAAATTATTTTATTTTTTACAATTTTAACTTTTGAATTATAACTGGTTTCTGACCAGTCGTGTCTTTTTCTCTTTTTAGTTATTTTAATAAAACAACCCCACAACCCTGATTATCTACAGAGAGAAGCTGCCACTCAAAATATACACATAATGATGGACATGAAGATCATAGGAGATTGTGAAGATATTTCACTGATCTCTCTTTCACTGTGATCTGTTTTTGTTTCTGTTTCTATTTATGTATTTATTCATGTTCAATGCCAGTTATCATGTATTCAGCTAATAACTGTTGTTAGAGCACTGTCATTTGTGCTACAATTTCAATAAAATGTCAATAAAAAAATAAAAGTACCAAATTCACATGGCTTGCCATTTTTTATGCAAAACCCTAATAGAGGCCACAATATACTATAAGACAAGGCAAACAGAGGGGTAAAAACAATATTAATAAACAACAACAACAAAAAAAGAATAATAATGAAAATGTTATGCATGTTAGAGTTTTCATTTAAAATTATTAGAGCTTAATTAGATACTTCTTCAAGCACTTACATACATGTTTGCTTATTTGACACAGGATCTGGGGTTGTCACCCAATGATGACATCAGCACCTGCATTCTCCACTGACTGTTTTAAATTACTTTCTCACATTGAAAATGTGAAAGTGGAGGTGACAGAACAAGTGTTGTTGAATTACCAACTAAACTGGATACAATTATAATGATAGTATCTTTATTAGCAAAATATGTTTTGTGATTTTGAAAACATTCAATACTTAATTAAAACATTTTTGTAAAAATGCAAAATGTCTTTAAAAACTAAGTTTTAAAAAACTAAGGAGTAAATCTTTAGATTTTTAAAACGGTGTAAAGAATGTTTTGTCTTAACAACATCTTAAATTAACTGGTATTATTATAATATTAACTTTATTAACTTTTTACTACAGTATTTAATTTAACTAAATTAATTTGAATACATTCGCTTACATCAACAAAATATTCAGGTCGGATAGAAATACCTGACATCTGCATATTTTTCACAGTATATTCATAGTATCTAAAAAATAAAAATGATATGAATAATTAACACCAATATAACACACGCGAAATGACTGGAGGAGTTAACAGGGAAACTTTACCCGAGAACCCAAAAATAGAACCACCAGATGAACTTAAGCATTACGTAGCCAGCTTTTAGCCCCCCATTTAGAAGCATATATATTCAGTTAATGCAAATAGTTTATGCAGTCAGACATGAAAAGATTTAAATGGGTACTTTACTAAGTAATCCATTGCATTTGAAAAATAAACTTTCAGTAAAGAATCCCTGCTTGGTACATGTAGATTTCTAAACTCCAGCTAAAAGCTGGTAAACATGAGTCACGCATCACATGTTACATTGATCACATCATCCGCTACATTTGAATCCACTGAGGAAACTGCGAAAAGCACGACAGCGAAGTTAGCAAAGTTATACATGCCATATTTACCCAGCGAGATCCTGACATGGATTACTCAATCTGTCAGAGGGGAGAGTGTTTCTAAGTGAATTTCCCGGGACTCTCTTTAGCTGATTGGAACTCTGCTGCTTAACACATTTGACTGACTCACAACAATCATTTCCATTCACTGTGGTATGGCAGGAATGTGTGTGCCCTGACCGCTAGGCAACATGCGCTCCTGGGTCCTAGCACCAGTTTAGGATCTGTGGAGACGCGCGTGGACATTAATATTTTTGCTCGACTTTCCAGTAAGTGTATGGAAAACCCGCCTCAGAGGGAAAAAAATAAATATATAAATAATTAGTGCTGTCAAACGATTAATCGCATCCAAAATAGAAGTTTTTGTTTACATAATATACTGTGTGTGTACGGTATATATTTATTATGTGTATATCTATATAATAATATATATATTTATTATGTATATATAAATACCCACACATGCATGTATATATTTAGAAAATATTTACATGTATATATTTGAAATATTAATATTTCATTAATATTATATTTGATATATATATATATATGTATCTATATATATTAGTTTTTTTGTTTACATGTATGTTTGTGTATTTATATATACATAATAAATACACACAGTACACACCCATATATTATGTAAACAAAAACGTTTATTTTGGATGTGATTAATCGTTGGACAACACTAATATAAATACATCAATATTTTTTTATATATACACCATGGTTTTAATATTTTACATTTTTTCAGCATCCACTCAACATTTCAACAATAACCAAACATAACTGTTGAGTCTAACCATTGTATTCATAATTGTTTATGCAATCTTATTGTGATGACTTTTATTATGAATTTCCTTTTTTATTATGATGGCTGAGCATCTGCCAGAACTCTCACTTTCCCTTATAATTCTTATAATTATTTTTCTCAGAGAGCCCATTTTGTCTCCACACTAGTTATTGTGCCTATCAGAGCTTCTGTCACCCATCAGCAGCGACAAATAAAGCAGATCTGTCCTGAGGGTGATAAGGGGTAGAAAATATAAATATGTTGCATGCCCTTGCTCTCCAGGTAAGAGGTCAATTCAACAGAGACCAGCTAAGGGTCATCATCAACAGGGTTGGGGAGTAACTACTTACATGTAACGGAATTACGTAATTTAATTACAAAATAAAAGTAATTGTAATCAGTTACAGTTACTGAGAATTTTTTTTTAATTAAATTACAGTTACTTATGAAAATGTTAAGGATTACAAAGTGAGTGAGTGAAGTGACATGTGGCCAAGTATGGTGACCCATACTTGGAATTAGTGCTCTGCATTTACCCATCCAAAGTGCACACACACAGCAGTGAACACACACAAACCGTGAACAAACACCCGGAGCAGTGGGCAGCCATTTATGCTGTTGGCGCCCGGGGAGCAGTGGGGGGTTTCGGTGCCTTGCTCAGGGCCCCTCCGTCGGGTATTGAAGGGGGCAGAGAGCGCTGTACATTCACTCCCCCCCACCTACAATCCCTGCCGATACGAGACTCGAACACACAGCCTTTGGGTTATGAGTCCAACCATTAGGCCACGACTTCCCCCAAAGGGGGTTACATCTGCTTTTATCACACACACTCCCACATACCGATTTAATATTCTTCATAAATGCAGTTCTGCTCTAAATATAAACACCAAGTTTCAGGAGTTTATACTCTTATTCGTAACTCTTTTTTCCTATATGGGTTTATTTATAGGTGTTTCCTGTCATAGTTATGCAAAGGTTTGATTTCAAAAACAGTATTATAGCTATTAAACTATTTCTTGTTATTGTTTTAAATATGTATTTAACCTCAGAATGATATCAAAGTAAGTCTGATTTTGTGGTGGCTGTGCTTCAAAGGGGACATTGATCTTCCACAAGTTGGTATGATTCTTTAGGGTCTTCATGAACGGTCTGCAACATACTTTGTTTAAAATTCTTCAGTGGGCATGTAAAACAACTTTTTTAAAACAACCCTTTTTACATCAGCGGTTGTGGGCGGGGCCTGAACAATATGATATCATACTGCTCAGAAAATCAAAACGTCTTGATTATTGAGACTGTTTAGGTTTTTTTGGGGATTAAAAAAGGAGTGAATGGATTTTTATCATTGTAAGGTGGTTGTGTCCACACACAGCTAAGATACATTTATATGCTCATTTATATTAAAGGGTCATATTATGTGATTTCAAGTTTTCCTTTCTCTTGGAGTGTTCAAGCTGATTATGCATAGATAAGATCCCTGAATGTTGCAAAGACTAAGTCTCAAAACCAAAGAGATATTCTTTAATCAAAGTTAAGACTCTGCACGCCCCCCTAAAACGGCTCGTTCTAACACGCCCCCACATATCTACCTCACTATGTGGAAATATTAGCATAATGCCGCCCAAATGTGCACGCAAAGAAAGAAGGCGTGGTTTCAGTAACCGTAGTTGGTGTTGAAGCAGCATGTCAGGGAGATGCTTTGTGTTTCTAGGTGAAAGCAAAAGCAGTTTATTTGGCCTTTCCGAAAGTAGATGCATTTAGGAATCTTTAAGATCACTTACAACAGAACCGCAATGCATTTTATGGGACACGGGGGGGGGGGGGGGGGGGGGGGGTTTTTTTTTCGATGCACCTTAGAGAGGAGGTAATTCTGACTTTGCTATGACAATCTGGTGCTTCTGAATCATCTACTGTTTTGTTATTAGTTTAAGTATTGTCTATTGATTGTTTAAATGCGGAGTTTTGCGCATCGTGTGTGTGAGAGAGAGAGAGAGAGGGGGGGGGGGAGGTCACATCACAGTGGAGTCAGCTGTCTTAACTGTGGCTTGTGTACTGCAAATACATACAAGCATCGTCACTGTGTCTGTCACGCGACTATGTTCCCCTTCTGCTTGGATTGATGGTTAAAACTAATTACATAGTTATCTGTCTTTACATTTATTTTGAAGATACGCTCGCGATTAAGGTAAGGGGCATTACATTCCGCGAGTGCTTGCGGTGGTTCTCCACGAACCAATGCACTGGGTCCGCTGGCCAATTCAGGGCGACTGCGCTTTCGGAAGGAGGAGGTGTCAACCGAAGCGTTTGAGAGAGCGGGGTGATAGCTGACCTACAATAATGTAGCAGTATTGAAAAAACATACAGTTACATACATTTGAACATTAAAGCATTTCACCATATTCTTTACACCAAATACACAAATAAATTATCTAATAAAAAGCATCATATGAACCCTTAATGTTCCTGTGGCTCAGTGGTAGAGCATTGCATTAGCAGCGCAAAATGTTGTGGGTTTGATTCCCAGAGAACATACACACTTTGTAAAAAATGTATAGTCTGAATTCACTGTAAGTCACTTTGGATAAAAGCGTCTGCTAAATGCATAAATTATTATATGCAAACACCATGTAAAAGTGAAATTTGCATCCTATGTCTACTTTAAAACTGAAATACAATCTTAATTCAAGTGAAGAAGGATTCTGAAAGTCTGACAGAAATCAGTGTTGAGTGCTACTGTAAGGTTTACCCTGCCTGGTTTACATGTTTGAAAATGATAAACAGTTGAAAATTTAGAAATTTTGAAAAGTAATCAAAAAGTAATCAAATGTAATCAGTTACATTACTTTAATAAAGTAATTGAAAAGTTACACTACTTATTACATTTTAAGTAGGGTAACTTGTAATCTGTAGCCTATTACATTTCCAAAGTAACCTTCCCAACACTGATCATCAATCATAATTGTGGGAAGTCCTAGCATGAGAAAAGTAATTTAGGTCATTTCAAATGCAAGTCATGAGGCACCACTAAGAAGGAATTGGTGTCATAGACCGAGGGAACATTTTTCGGGGGGGGGGGGTGTTGTCACGGTGGTCACAATGAAGCACAAAATAACCATTTGTTTTAAACAAGGGAAAATACCTTATTTATTTGGGTTACAACGCAAGTAGACAGTGTTTTGTCTTATTCTCTTATTCAAGAGTTATAATAAAACAGAACACTGGATTAAAACTAGAGCTGCCCCGAACAGGGATTTTTAAAAAAAAAAGTAGCTAAAAAAGTATTAATTACCATGAATGTGTTGGGGGGAAATAGTAAATAGATATTAGAATTATTTATTAATAAACTAGTATTTTATGAGTCAGTGTTGCAATGAAGTTGATGATCCTGACTCGCCATCCCATCATTGGACACGCCTTTAGAAAGAAATGCATTAAGTATTTGAAGCTTCATAGATTATTTTAGCCTGTATGTGAGGCAAATATTCACTGAGTTTCGGTTCATTTTTGTGAAGTGCTCCTGTTCAAGACGGGCGTCAGAAGCATCCGTTTGGTTTTCTTATTTAACAAAACCGTTTTGTTTTGATCACACAAATAAAAGTAGACCATTTACGGTGTATAATGATGTATTACTCTTATCTTTGATGAAGCAAAATGAGTGGTCGCGGTGACCTTCCCAGGAGGGGACGTGTTTTTTCCACTGTTATTGGGAGGAAAAAAATGCAAATGATGGCGCTGGCGCCTCTATGTCCTGCAGAGCGCGCTTTAGCTTGCACTCTCTCCGGATTTAACTTGGTTAAACGTTTAAACTAACTTATGCTTGAAGTGTTTTATATCTATACATTTTATTTTAAGCAAGTCGTGATGATTTGAGAATGCTAAATTGATCAAACATAATGCTCAACTCAATGTCTGCCGCTGCCGCTTGGTCGTTCCTTTAAAAAAAACAAAACTTGAATTTAACAAACAAAAACTGTTCCAAACATATTTCTAAATTATTCACAAAAAACCAAATAAATATAACCACTTTGTCCATTACAACAAAACGGACTATTTTAATGGCTCCAATAGCCACTGTGTAATGGATGTAAGAAGCATGGGCATCGCTAGACCATTTTTAGGTGGGCTATAGCCCCCCTAAAATGATTACTCAGCCCCCCCTAAAAATTTTGCGATTAGCTACATAAACTGTACACGAATTCGTGATCGCCTCAGTCCCCTTTAAATTTCATATGAAAACGGCGGCAGACTTCGGCTCCTCCCCGTCTTTCCGCGCGTTCTTCAATCCACAGGCCGCAGAAGCGGATACAGAGGACACAAGGTGTGTGTTTATCGATAAGATTGTTATAATATCTGTATCTGTGCAATTCTTTGTCATAAATACAGTTCACAAAATGTCACGGGGGAGCAATCGGTTTTCCATTGCCATTTTATTTGAAATTTTTTCTTTTAATATAAAACACATAAATTACAGTGCCTATGGCAAATAGTTTTTGGGGCATACTTGATCGAAAGAAGAGGGTTGTACTAGAAATGAAAAACAGTAAAGATACGCTTTTGTTTTCACAGCACACCGGTTTTGTGTGTGGTGGTGATGTGTGTTGGTGTGTGGGTGTGTGTACGCCACTTAACCCGATTGTGGGGACATTTATACCCCAAAGGATCTAACACATGACAAAATCCCAAAAGGGTCTGGCTGCAGCTGAGTGCGCTTCATCTCAATCTGTGTCTCTTTAGAAGCTTCTGCACCCTCCGAGGTACGAATCTCTGGAGGTCGCATCCTCGTAGGGCATAGACGAAGTATTTGTAGCAATTATGATCCATTATGTATCTTAATAATTACGCCATGTTAAGTGTTTAGTTTTGGAAACGCGCAACGAGAGACTTTGCATTGCGTTCATATTCTGCTGTTCTTTGGCCACGGATTTGCGGGTCTTGTCTTCGCGGTTCTTGCACGGACACTATCTCGACTAAGTTCCGGATGTCACAAATTAGTTTATTAATCATTAATCACCACACGCTTCTTGTCTCCATTGACAACACTCATGATTTGGCTCGACTGCAAATTGACCGCCGCAGTATCAGAGTACAAGTGGCGGTTGCACTTGACTTCGTAAATTTAGTTCGTTTTTTCTTGTCTTCACCACCTGGCTCCTGTTGTAAAATGTTGAGAGATTCAAACAAAAAGAAATCAATAAATAGAACAAAATAAAAAATAAAAAGACTGCAAGTGACGTCGCTAGAGGAAGTGCAAGTGTCTGAGAGTGCAAGCGTGAGAGTGCAAGTGTCTGAGAGTGCAAGGCTGCAGCCAGACCCTTCTCACAAAATCTCCAAAAACCTCCCTTTTCGGGGACTCGCGTCCGTCATCTATTACAGAAAAAGACAATTGCAGTATAAAAATAAAGTTAAACCAAGTTGTTTTTGTTAATTGGCTAGAAATGCAAAAAGTGTCCCGTAAGGGGGTATGTTTGGTGTAGGGTGATATAATATACAGTTTGTACAGTATAAAACCATTACGCCTATGGAATGAACCCATTTAGATGGCTACCGTACCTTTTTGGTGCTCGCGTTTTTGTGACAAATGAGGACATAATTTGTATAATGACAAAGGTATGACTTAGGTATTACAAGGAGAAGGTGACTTGTGAGGCCATTACCCCATGTCCCCATTTTCAAAACGCGCTTATCAATCACACAGAATGGAGTGTATTGAAAACCTGAAATAGCACAAAGTTTCCTGTGAGTGGTAGGTTTAGGTGTAGGGTTGGTGTAGGGCAATATAAAATATGGTTTGTACAGTATAAAAACCTTTACGCCTATGGGATGTCCCCATTTTTCACAAAAACAAACCTGTGTGTTTGTGTGTGTGTGAGAGAGAGAGATCAGGATTCAGGAAGACTTGTATGGCTTATTCAGTACTCAAATGTTATACCTATCTATGCAGTACAGTGGAATACAATAAGCTGCAAAATGCAATAAGTTTAATTTACCACCTTACCCTATTAGTCAATAATTTTTTATTTTATTTATATGTTTACTATTATTTATTATTATTATACCCTCATTGGGGGCTACCCCCCTAAAACGAAAATCTTGGAACCCCCCCTGGGGAAGAGAGAAAAGACACGGCTCCGTCGATTTGGGCGAGAATTCTGATAAGCTGTCAGGCCCTGGCCGGGCTAGGACCTATTGGAGGCCCGTGCATGGCTCTAAATTTTAATTTGTGTTAAAACATGGGTAAAACATATTATCCTTATTCCTTTTGTTAGGCTAATAAAAGTTCAAAGTTTAATATAAATGAATATATGTCATTGTGGCTACTATTTTATTGTATAGCCTATGGTTTTTTTTTTTCATTAATAATAGCCTAATGAGCGCATTCATTTGAATTAAGGGGAAAATCCCCAAAACTTTTTTTTTATTTGTGTTACAACCTTAAGCATTAATTTAAGAATAAGAAAGGTCTAGCATTAAACACCAAAATAATCGCTACAGTTCTGAGAATGCGGGATTGCTTGCTGCTGAAGACGCTGTGGCTCTTTCTCTGCTGCCTCGTTGCAATGGTTGCAGAAATGGTCGTTAATCTTAATGTGGGTATGGCACAGATGTTACAGATAATAATATGATCAAAAAGTCATGGCAACAAATGATTTTTTTAAATAAGTTGAAATGACTTTCAGTCAATTTGATTTAACTTAACTCAACTCTTGCTTATAATGTCGTAGGCTTAGGCTACTTTTTTCAATGAATTTTAAAGAATATACAAATTAATCAAATTAATTTTATATATTTTTTGTTGCAAAATTTTAATTTATTTATTTTCAACATTTTGGGTGAACTAAACCTTTAACTTTAACTTTACTCTGTCTATAGTGAAGTAGTCAACATCTCTCATACACCAGCATTAATGTACATATGCACATACACATGTATAGGGAGCACTTACAGGCAGGGTGTGAAGTGTTTTTAGGGGGTCAGAGTACTTTTAATGATGCTGTATGTCACATCTCTACCAATCTCCGGTCATCTCACAAGATGCATGCTGGTTAGATATGTGTCCAAGTGTGGTTCGACTTGCTCTAATTTCATGGTGACATATGTCAAAAAAATGATGGCAGTGCCAGATAGAGCAGTCGGGCACAGTTGCTCTTCCTAAGCTGCGCTGACTGCGTACAATGATGACGACTTGATGATGACACAGCCTAATGCTCATTGGTTTAAACAACAGTCATGTATTGTTCTTTTCAAAAATGTTTGATCTAGTGACTCTGATGTCATGTTTTATATGTATAAATTATGTGTGAATATTCCCAAATTCTCTGACAGTGTAATCTCTCAATGGGATATGTGATTGTTTTAATATATTTAAATAATAAGTACATATCTGTATTAAACCAGGCTCTTCTGGCCTAAATGAACAAATACGGTATTGATTGAGGTACGTCAGCCCAGAATTAAGTGGAAAAAAGAAGAGTCTGTTCAGCAGGTATAGTATGTATAGTATGTAGGTATGTAGAAGGTAGAGCTACCATTTAGCCAGTATTAGACTACTGGCTTATCAGTGGCCTTCAGCATGATGTCCTTCTTGATAAAACGACATTTCTTTCCCAGCTGCTCCTGAGACAACGCATTCATAGCTGGCTGTAGGGCTTGTTTAGACACAGATGTCTTCGCTGAAGATCTGTCCTGAGAGCTCGTCTCGTCGAGGACACTGACCATGAATGTGAGGGGCTGTGTTGTGGTCGTTTCTGGGTGCAGGTCCACCATCTGGTCTGGATTACAGGCTTTATTCGGCTGACAACGGTCACCTCGTAATTAGGGTAAGACAGGCAGACTAATATAAGAGTAGATGCCTTTCTTCTTACGATGTAACAAGTACATCAGGTGTTGTTATGGGAAGTGTTCCTGGTTTCAGTTGCCCTAATTAATGAAGCCTAACAATCCCTTAACCCTCTGGGGTCCGAGGGTGTTTTGGGCCCTGGAGAAGTTTTGACATGCCCTGACATTTGTGCCTTTTTCAGTTGCTAATAAACATTTTAATGGATAAGTTTAGTAGCACCATAATCAACACAAACTGGGCTACAATAATATATAATCAGCAAGTATGTACAAGTCTGTGTTTTTGAGAAAACAACGTTTATTGGTGGTTAATGAAAAACTAAAATTTTTAAGTCACTGAAATAAGACCAATAAACACACAGAATATTTGTTCACAAGACTTTTGAGAACTGATCTTGAAGTTGCATTTTGCTTTAAAATTGTGAAAATCATCTTACTCATTCACAGAAAATAATATATTGATTTAAATTTTCTAAGACATTTTTTGTGTAGAAAAGGAATATGCGAGGGGGTGTGAATGGTCATGCATAATGCTGTGATTCACACCTGAGAAGACAAAGGCCTGCATAATGAGCCTTTCAGTAAGGTGTGTGACTGAGAGGGAATTGCTACAAGAAAGAATGAGGAAAAAAGAAATGTATCTATTTTTTGTTTGTAGTTTATTAATAATATATGTAGCTATCACACATTTTGGGAGTGTGTCATAACATGGTCTTATCTGTGGTCCAGTTCTTGGTCACAGGCTCTGAATTCCTGTCACATCTGAAATAAAAAAGCAAGCATGCCGTTTACACAAACTACATTATTAACATTATTGTTATGTTCACTGATACTGGTACTAATTTATGGAAACAAAGAACCCAATTACCACATAGCAGACATATTTTACCATGCAGTAAATAAATCAAATGAAAGTAACATCTGTAAAATAGTGCATGCACACTTACTCAAAGATAACTCGAAGACTTACCTGCAGAGAGATGCAGGTGAATGCAAGAGTGGTGTATTCCCCACAGTACCTTAGTATAGTATGCATACTTCATGAGAAAACAGAATGCCAATTCTTAAATTTTAACACGATCAACCACAAATAATATTACCACATATTCTAGGAATAATACAATTACAATTACTATACTGTGCACTTACTCAGTAGGATTTTCCAGCGAACTCAAAACTGAACGACATGAGTGTGCCTTTCTTGTGCAAGATGCCGATGATGCATCCACAGTCCTAAACGAAAATTGAAATGGTTTCAAACATTTCAGCGTCATTACTCCATAAGACATGGGTATAACACATTCAAAATATTTACACCAGAGCAGATATTCATGAACAGAAGTTTAGTTACATTCATAAACACAAGCATGCTTTGTATGTAGGCCTATACAATCCAAAAACTATAGTTATAAACATATATGGCTATATTCGTGAACAGAGAATATCCTATCACAGTAAAGTTTTGACTAATCATTCTTACTGACATTAGGCTAGTAACATTATAACTCATATTACTTTTATATTGTTGCTGTCTATTTTATAGAACATTAAAAAAAACATTCTGGCATCATGACATTTAGATGCTGTCAATGAAACTTCATAATGTTTCACTTAATTATACATTTAGTCAGGAATTACAGTTTGTAAAAAGTCTAACTAGTAAAATGTGTACAAATTATGTGAAACTAATACAAGTAGGTTAATAAAAAAGACTTACTCATGTTTATGATCACTGCTGGATCAAGCCGCTGCATTGTTTTTTTCTGAGGTAATCCCAAGCTTCTTGAGGTGAATTCTGTCTTATTCCAATCTTCACGTGGATGATACTATATCTTATATCGAGCTCAGCGCGTGGGCTGGTTCAATTAGACTATCTGAAGGGAGCCGGGAAGCTGGACATCGCGTTGTTTTCATATGGATTACTTTATCACAGAATATTTGCTTTCGATAAGAATTGCTTAGTTTAATAGTAGACATGTCAAGCTTTCTATTGTATACAGGTGCATCTCAATAAATTAGAATGTCGTGTAAAAGTTTATTTATTTCATAATTCAACTCAAATTGTGAAACTTGTGTATGAAATAAATTCAATGCACACAGACTGAAGAAGTTTAAGTCTTCGGTCTTTAATTGTGGTGATTTTGGCTCACATTTAACAAAAAACCCCCAATTCACTCTCTCAACAAATTAGAATATGGTGACATGCCAATCAGCTAATCAACTCAAAACACCTGCAAAGGTTTCCTGAGCCTTCAAAATGGTCTCTCAGTTTAGTTCACTAGGCTACAAAACCATGGGGAAGACTGCTGATCTGACAGTACAGACAATCATTGACACCCTTCACAAGGAGGGTAAGCCACAAACATTCATTGCCAAAGAAGCTGGCTGTTCACAGCCATAATATGATTCTAGTAAGCACTCTAACTGCTGCTTTTGGACCAGCTGGAGTTTTTTGTTTTTTAAGCTTGAGGGCAACCATCTGGTAATTCATTACAATAGTCTAGCCTTAAGGTTATAAATGCATGAATTAACATTTCTGTATTTGACATTGAGAGCATTTAAATATTTTTTTAATACAGAATGTTTTACAAATGCTAGAAATGTAGCTTTCAAATGACATTGCTGTCATTTGACATTTCTGAGGGCAGCTGTTATCAGTGCAGAAATTAATACAGATTTGCAAGAATAAATAACAAAATGCACAGACTGCATCTTGTCTCTGTGTGATTAATGGTGTGTGTGATTATAGGTGCACTGTTGTGTATATCATGACTTCATGAGATGATCACTGATATGTGCACCTATAGGTGATAAACAAAATTGATATATCTATAAAAAGTCTGCATTAGAAACAATAAAAAATATTGTATTTGTTTATTTATTTGGATCCCCATTAGCTATGCCCTAAGGTATTGCTAGTCTTCCTGGGGTCCACACAACACTTAACATTCATACATTATTACAAACATTAAAAAATAAAAAGTTAAATACATTCTCCACATTCCAATGCACCTCTATAAACATTTCTTCTACCCTTTTAATATATATAACACCTACTATATAACAACATATTACTTATTCAACTAATTTCTATACCTCAACCTCCTATAAGTACAGAATACAAAGGTGTGCCTTTACCTGCCTTTTAAAATCAATTTTCCGTGTTATCCTAATTAATGACAATGGTAAAAGAGTCCATGATTTCATTGCCCTAAATGTTACTGTACGTTTAAGAAAATTAGTTTTAGCATTAGGGAGTAAAAATCTACCCTCTGTTGCTCGTCTAGTAGCATATTCATGTGACTGAACATTAGATTGTAATTGATTATACTGATCCAATGGAGTTTTAAAATGTAAAATCTTCCATGTTGATTACAATATTGCAGCAATCATCCTATCTTCCACTCTTAGCCATTTAAGATCAAAGTGCATACTATTAATATTCGCACTGGAGTATTAACCTTGCTGCCTTATTTTGTACCAATTGGAGCTTCCTCAAATTCTTTTTTGTAGCATTTGTCCATATAATCTGACAATAGTCCAGCTGTGAGAAGAGAGTGTCCAATATTATTTTCATTATATCAAACGTAAAATATTGTCTACATCTCCTTACTACAGCTACTACCCCTCCCATTCTTTTCACTGTGTTCTCAATATGCTTTGACCATGACAATTTATAATAATTTTGCTTCCTTAACTTGCTGAATAAGTGTTTTATTTATATATAATTTCAGCTCTGGTTTGGACCGTAGAGAATAATTAGACCCAAATATTATACTTGTTGTTTTAGATGTATTTAGTATCAACTTACTTTCTAAAATCCACTTTTCTATACTCTGCAAATCCTCATTCAAAATAGCCGTCAATTCAACCGACGTTTGTGCAGATGCATAAACTGTTGTATCGTCTGCATCCATTGTTAATTTAGCACTTCTTAATACCAGATATAAATCATTTGTGAAAATGGAATACAAAAGTGGTCCTAAACAGCTCATTAACCAGATTAAACATAATTGAAACATAAGCGTAATAAACCAGATAGTGCAGTAGTGATGACGTCATCTTAAAACCCATCACACTTTTGCTTAATGAAAACATCTGAAACATCTGTCTAACCTATGTCTTAAAACACAATTTGGAAACTGTAACAAAACTGAATTAGCTTGTCACTGTCCTGCTGGCGGGATGCTTGGCACACCTTTTTTCATAGTTTTTCCCCTATTATTTCAGTAATCATCACACATTAGTTATCAATTGAAAGCTTAAAAACTCAAAATGAATCTTGTGAAAACTATTTTGAAATCAGACATTGCGTTGCCGTGGAAATCGTATTTTAAAATCTTTTAGCAGTCTCCTCACAGGTGATATTACAAAATGTATTACTATATTTTATTATCAAAACTTTTTATAATCTTGACATCTTGATATTTTGTGATAGAAGCAATATTGCGAAATAAATTTATAAATATGTGACATATTTATTTGTATAATAATCCTTTATATAGTGCATTTTCTTTACAGTAAATTTAAACTTCTATAACTTTTTTATGCTTTAATTTTTTTAAATGATTTCACTTCAGTAATAATCTGCTGATTGTCTTCTTTAAAAAGGGACAGCCTTCTGTATTCCAAAGTGTTCGTGAATTACAACAGTTTAGGTTTGGACAGTGCATTTTCATGTCTGTGTTCAAAAATGTTAAAAGTTCCTAGAGACACAGCTGGCAACCTTATTAAAATGTATTTTGCCAGAAAACCTTTGAGGGAGTTGAAGAAAAAGCACAATATCTTCCAAGGGGAATAAAATGTTTGATCAGAGCAACTGAGAAAAACCTGTAATGTACAGCCAAAGACTTGCAAGATGATCTGATGAAAGGAGGAAAAAACATTTCAACGCAGAGTATAAGAAGAAGCATGGCCTTAATGTTGGGACATATTGCCAAATGCCACTCTTGACCAAGAAGAACATTATAAGGTAACACGTTATAATAACTTTCATTAATAAATCATTAACAAGCATTATATAATGTTTAACGGATCATTAGTTAATATATATTCAGAAACATGAGATAATGTGCTTGTTAATGTTTGTTAATGAGTCAAGCAAAACGTCACCGGGCCCACTCATCGTTTTAATCATACACTAGATTTAATTATATTGCATGGAATTGATTTTACTGATATAGATTTGGTACCTCAAAGTGATGATGTTGCTGACCATTTCCTTGTATCGTGCATGCTGCATATTACTGATATTAACTATATGGCTCCGCGTTATCATTCGGGCAGATTGTTCCAGCCACCAAAGACAGATTCACAAATAACCTGCCTGATTTATCTCAACTGCTCTGTGTTCCCATAAGTACACATGAACTAGACGAAATGACAGGCAACATGGGCACTATCTTCTCTAATACATTAGCAGCAGTTGCCCCATCAAATTGAAAAAGATTAGACAAAAACATACTGCGCCATGGTACAACAGTAATACCCATTCTCTCAAGAAAAAAACTTGAGCGCAAATGGAGAAAAACTAACTTGGACTTTTTTAGAATTGACCACAGATGGTTGTCGTGGTAATGAACACCAGAGCAACCACTTGCCCGCACTGAACGCGCATCTCGCATAAAAAAAGCATTTTAGGGGGCCCTTGGCTTTTGGGGGCCCAAGGCGGTCGCCTACCTTTGCCTAATGGTTAAGTCCGAGTGAGCGCCATTTAAAAAACTTAAAATAGGCCCTATATAATATGCACTGTTGCTTAGTATTAAAATTATAGCTTCAGATGCATGATATTTGTAGGGCCCTATGAAATCCTTTTTATTTTTCCCAAATTAGCCTAAGTTTTTATTTTTTCCAAAATCTTTTTTTTCCGTTTAAATTTTTCTGGATTCAGTTTTTTTTGTTTTGTTTTACATTTTCTGGATGATTATATTCAATTTGAACAAAAAAACATGTCTAATTAATACAAATCATGAAACTTGTTTAATTTAACAAATTTAGGCCTATTAAATGTTTAACAAAAATTACATTCTTAGAGCCCAAATTCTGCACTTTCTTTTTTTCTTCTTCTCTGTATTCCATTTTAATGGTTTAATAAAAAACATATCTAATTAATTGAATTCATAAAAAAAAACTTAATTTATTAATTTGTATACAATAATAGGGCCCGATG
>JADLZN010003547.1:0-33283 GCA_018155175.1 Sinocyclocheilus anophthalmus
CCCACTTTGTGGAAGAATTTTTGGTGACAAAAATCAATTTATTGAGCACGTACATAAAAGATCAAAACTGTCTCCAGCAAATGTCAACAAATTAATTATCAAAAATTAAAGAACAAGAAAGAAAAAAAATTGCCAGGATGATTATATGTGACCAAAAACATATTTTTAATTATTATTATTATTGCATTTATTATGTTATTGGCTCATTCAAATCATCCCTTCATTTTTAACCATTTCATTGCCATCTTATATGCATAATAAAACAAAATGTGTATTGTAATGTCATGCAATAAAAGTTTAAATGGTTCCGTGGTTACTCAGATTTTCTATATATGTCTCTCTTGTCATATGGAGAAAGCCATATATTTCAAAACCTGCACTAAAAAGCAATACGCTAGAGCCAGTGTATTGACACTTTGCCAGATATCATACAGTATCCCCAGTGCTGGCTTAGTATTTCTCTGATGGTGTAGCTATTTCCTGAAGCAGATGGTCATTGCCGGGGACCTGCCTCGAGTACACAGCGTCCTAGATCTAAAAAAGCCACGATGATTTCACAAGGTAGCTTATATACGTGTCTGGGCAAAGTTCCAGGTCATTCCAAAATATAAAGCCAAAGAAGCACATCAGCGAACGAGAACCTTTTTGTGTGACCCTCGCCAGGAATAATGGTGCTCAATTGTTTTAAGTGCAGGGTGTACGGAGAACAGCTCAGTGTTCACATTAATCTCCCACAGAGCTGACAGACATTGTCTTGGCCTTGGAGAGCACAGCACAGAAAATACTGACTGTGTCAGCTGTAAGTTATAAGGCAAGGTTGTTGTATGTTTGTGATTGAGAAAAAATCTTATAGAATAAGACATGAAACGACTCGTTGTAAACTGGAATCATGCTCCTTTTGCCCCCTCAATATCTTCTTTTTGTTTTTTTTTAAACATGCAGAATCAGAACCGTGAATCTTCTGGAAATGCAAAATGGATTTGGTTAATTAATTTCATTTATCAATTTTTTGGAGAGCTCTAAAAAGTGTGAAAAGACCTTATATTTTAACTTGTCAGTTGCTTTGTCAGAGCTCAGGATAGTCAACAAGGATTTAAACTTCAGCTATATAGATAGATGAAACATGAATCCAATAAATACACAATTACTACAATATATGGTTTGTCAATGTTCTTTATGCTGTCTCAGGTATGTTTGTATGCAAAATACTAAGCAGGTGTAGCATTTAGCACTGAATAGAAAGCTTCAAATAATATATTTTCTTCCTTATTCTATGCACATGTGTAACATACAATTTGGAGAAAAAAAAATCACTATTAAGTTCTCCAGTAGTAAGTTGTCATAACATTATCTTTATGCTAAAGCTAAACAACTATCCCATTTCCAATCTATGTGCTATCATAAATGTTTTTCTTAAATTACGTTAATCTCCATTTTAGGGACTATGCTTCGACGTCAAATACTGTGATGATCCGGGAGTATGAAATGGTAACCTGTGAGCTAGTAAGTGTTTTATATTTCAAAAGCCTATAGCCACATATTCTACTCTACTTAATTTTCACCTAATGAAATGTTAATTGGTGTGCACTGTGGAGAATTTGTGACAAACCGGCTCAGAACTCTCCAGTGATGTGTCATGTCACCAGGATTACATCTTCACTGACCTGGTTTTATGAAAGCCTTTTAAATGCTAAACAGTTCAGTGTTGTCAGAGGAACAGGACAGATAGTGAGCATTCGACTGTAATTGGCAATATCTAAAAAAAAAAGTATGCAAGTTAATATGAAAAATTTAATAAAGGAAGAAAAATGCACTGAAAGACATCTGTAGGACAGTGTTTCAGAGTCTTTACTGGGCATACTTTGGTATAGTTTATTTATTTAAAATTGGTATACTTATTATGTTCAGGACTGGTGCCAATGGACTAAAAAATGTAATTACACAAAATACAATTTTGTTATAGCACAACAGCTTGATTTAAAATAAATGTATTATACAGAACAGTAATAATTATAAAATATATTTTTAACATTACACTCGCAAATGTAATGTTACCATTAAACAAATTAAAAATGAGCTCACATAATAGAGTGCAAATAAAAAATAAAACTAATTAAAATGAAAAAAATTAAATAAAATAAATAAAAAACCTTCTAAACATTTAATATAAAAACTGGGTACTCTTTTTTTGGACTCCTGCGAGTGTTTATAGTAGTTTAGTGGTAGGGGTGGGGGAAAAGATCGATACAGCATAGTATCGCGATATATTTTCCGCGGCAATACTGTATCGATACACGGACGCCAGGTATCGAATAACAAAATCAATTTCTTTACAGTCCACTAGATAGTGGTGTTTAGTTTTTTTTTCTAAAATCCTTTAATGCACGGAAAGCCGTTGATTATCCCGCTTATTCCATGGTCATTTGAAACTTAAAGCCGTTTACAATGTTAGCAGCGCAATATTTAACTGGAAGGGTAAAAATTACGGTTATTTTCGTCAGTTATGGCTCGTTAGCTCTAGCATTCTGCCTGCTTCAAATCATACACAGAGATTAAATAGTGCGGTAAGACCACATTTATTGATATATCGATCGAAGATAGATGACAGTTGTGTGGTGCATTACCTGCGTCTGGGTGCGTCTCTCTCTACAACTATGAAGCGTTTAGAGTTACTTCGATTTACCTTGGTGCGGAGGGGGAAGGGGACGGGGTAATGCAGCGCTCTAGGGGTGTATCGTATGGCATTGTATATACAAATCCGTCAATGGGGCAGCACCGACAATAAGTTTCTGTGTGTGCGCTGTGCGATCTGCAATCTCCGACCTCTCTCCCTTCTCACTGTGTTTATGTGTGAGTTGTGTGTGTGTGTGTGTTTGTGTGCTCATTAAAAGCAATTGCCTTACTATAGAAACATGGATGATTAATCACTGCTGGAATTCACATCTGGAATGATGAGAGCCCACAGTGTATAGTATACATGTTGCAGCACCTTGGTTTACCATTGAGCTACATGTTATGTTTTACTTTAAATGTAACATTTTATTTTTAGATGTAAGACTATATGTTTTATTTAATTTAAATTTAACAGTAATTTTCTTTCAAATGCCCCAATTGCTGAAGGATCTGCACAACTTTTTTGTACAAGTTCAAGATGCATTGTTCAAAATACCTGTAGTAGCACAGCAGTGCATACCTGTTTACATTTAATTAAAATGGACTAGATTAGACTGTAATACAAGAGTGAGGTGTGTGGGAGTGGGGTTTGGGGCGGCAGGTGTCGTGTCACAACGTTTATGACGAGGTTTTTGCATGAAAGGTGTTGGAAGTTTGTCTGCTTGACATCCAGGTTGCAACGGCAACAGTAGAACTGAAGTGAAACAAACAGATAAACTGAACAGATCACAAACTGAGAAATGTTTCTTTTTAGTTAAAACAGATGTTGTGAAAGTTTTCCTTTGGGGACATCATTTTAAGTTGGAAAAAGGTAATAAATTGCATTATATCGCAATAATATTGTCTCGTGACACAAGTATTGTGATAATATCGTATCATGGGGCCTCTGGTGATTCCCACCCATAGTTAAGTGACCACAGAGGATTTCATTTGGCATGTTTTTGTCTATAAAGTGATTAAAATAATAATATAAAATCCAGCTTTTGTTAACTAAATCATCTCTGGTGAAAAAAAGAACACTTAGAGAAAGTCTTTGCAGATCAAGGTCATGGATAGAAAAATCCCTTTAGAGTACAATTAAACAATTTAACAAATGGAAAGAGTATGACACAATCTACCGTCTTTAAAAACAGAGTGACTTTGCTGATATTCTGAGTGAGTATATACCAGTACACATCTTTGAAGAAGTTATAAAGAGAACATTGACAATCTCTATTAGTGTTACTGGACATTATTGCTGCATTTGACACTATTGACCAAAACATTTTTTTGAAGAGTATTATGTTGGCATTCAACAATTATGTTGGCATTAGTGGAATTGCATTGGTATGGTTCGAATCGTACTTATCTGACTTATCAATTTGTAGCAGTAAATGAAGAGGTATGCCATCATTCACAATTTCAGTATGGAATATCGCAAGGCTCAGTACTAGGACCTTTGTTTTTCACCCTGTACATGCTACTCTTGGAAGATGTAATTAGAAAATATAGTTTAATTATTGTGATGGTTTAATTATTGGTCAAAAATCCTCAACTACTCTGCTGCTCTGACAGGTATTCGTTGTCAGTTAGGAATCTTGGTGTGCTATTTGATGGCAGTTTTTCATTTGAAAGCCACATCTCTAGCATTTGTAAAACTGCATTTTACCATCTTGCCCTCAATGTCAGATGCAGAAAAGCTGTTTGGCCATCAGACACCAGATGAGCAAAACTGATAGAAATGTATTCACTCAGACTCAGGCTGGAATATTATGAAAGATATTTCCAGTATTTCCGATGTAATTATGCCAAAGCTGCTTGTTTTAAAACATTTTTTTTAACATATGTTGATATATTAAATTAATTAATCATGATTTTGTGATTGCAAAAATCTCAAGAACTGAATCACTGAACTGAAAATACTCATTGAGGAGGAAAAAAGAAACATGCAGTTTACAATCTTGATTTTATGTGCTTTTTAGCTTGGTCATTTCAATATATTAATATAACAATGTATTCATTTAAATACTTTTAAGTTCTCCTTTATCCTGTGAAGTTGGTTGAGGTCCACCCTGATTGAGAACCCCTGGGGCTGAATAATGGCACATTCAATATTCTTGGTTAATATCATAAAAACATAAAAACTTTTTAACGTTCTATAAAACATGAAAAAAACAATTTAATTTATATCTGCCTCTATGCCAGGGATGTCAAACTTAGTTCCTTAAGGGTTTTCAGGATTATTTGAAAACTAAAGGTTGGTCTGTTGGAACAGGTTGGAGGTAAACTCCAGAGGACTGTGGCCAGACAGAGGAGCTGAGTTTGACACCTCTGCTCTATGCAAAGCCCTGATTTTTCTGTATTAATACAAAACATACCACATCAGGCCATGGCCTATAAAGACACTAGGTTTACATACAAGTTGCAAACTTAATCTACTGTATGTGGAAAATATTATTATATCATGAAAACAATAATATCATGAAAACAATGAAAACATTTGTGAATGAAGCAGCATTTCCATCGCATGTTGTGTGTTCAAGAAAAAAAAATCACCACTTTCAGGGAAATTGGTATGAAATTGAAAAAAAAAACATTAACTGAAATAAAAATAATGGTTTTGGATAGGACGGATTAGAGTTGTGAGGAGAGCATTTAGAACCCAAGCTGTATAAGGGGTTTAAACAATAACTGAAACGAAAAGACTACACTATCTACTTAAACTATATAGACATATAAAACAACTACTAAAATTGAAAATGTGCACCAAAATTACGTTCAAAAAATTTCAATAAAAAGAAAATAGAAAAATAAAGCAATTCAAATATCAGCAAACGATAATAGTAACTGATATCAATGAACGTAAAAAACACTCACGCCATACGGTCAGTCTCTTGCCAACCTAATTCCTATAATTTCTATAAAGAATCCAGATCTTTCGGACAAACTCATGTTCCCCTATGATCTGCAGCAGTTGTCTATGACTTGTCCATCAGGGGGTCACATCATGGTGATACTCCAACCACACTATTGATGCAATAATATCCCAAAATTTGCATAAAAATAAGTGGATGGAAACCCAGTTGACATTGGAGACCCAATTAACTACAAAATACATAAAAAAGAAATAGCATTTGGATATTGCATAACAATCTACTTCCAGAGCAGAACAACAGAACTATGTGAAAAGTAGTTCTGTTTAAGAGTTTTAAAAAATGCGAGTGCTCTATGAAAGTGAGTGCCGTAGTTGAGGCAATTTAGCATTTCATTTTGCCTTCATTTCTAATATTTTTTTTTTTATTCAGCTCCAACTGAGACTCTTGATGACAAACTTAAGTTGTGTAGAAAAAATAGGCTCTTGTGCTTCCAGATTCTCCTCTTTTGTCTCAGACAGAATAAAAACTGAACACGGACTGCTTGTGTTCTCTGGTTAGCAAAGCAGGACATACAGGCAGAGAAGGGTTCCCTCTGATGGGCATATAATGCAATGTACACATTACAGTTTTTGAGAATTGCTAGAACCCATTTCTCAACACTTTGGCCACTTTTTCAAAACTCTTCACACAGCAAGCACAACATCAATCTATGTGGGCTAAACTGTGGATAATTTATCATTCCTTTGGCACAAAATGCATTCATGACTATCAATTACATGATTTTTTTTCTCACTGACAGACACAACACCACCGACTAACCACTAATATCCTTTGCGATGTACCTACCATTTCACAATGTTTGACACATTTTTTCAAAACGGTTACGCGAGCGAAAACCCTAAACACTAAAACAAAACACATTTCTGCTTACTCATTTTCGCAGTAATATAATATCATTATTTGAAATGTATTAATTAAATAAATGACTCTTAAAAGTGTCATCTCTCTGGTATCACACCTCATTTGTAACTCTCTTACAAGACACACTACGTCTTAGAACTCCTCTCTAATAGCAATTAGCGGGTGCAGTCTGAACACCACGTCTCAACCAACAGAGTAGTTGAGGCTTTATTTCATTACCATCTTTCAAAAGGGGAAAGTTATAGGAATAATTTTTATATTGTCATGTAAATATGGACCATGTACATAGCAGTGAATTTCAACATTAGAGAGCTGTCATTGTTGTTCGGTAAAGAAATTTCATGAAAAACATCATTATGAGTACACAAAATACCAAAAACAAATATGCTTTGAGGTTCATGTGATAGTACAATCCTAGCAACATGTTCTAGCATAGTCAAAGTTTCGATGTAGGTTAGTAAGCGTGGTGTCAATAGTGGGGGGGGTGCCATGAACGAGATGTGTTTTTCGTCTTTGAGAGATCACAAGCCTGAAATTACACTGAATCAAAACAAGCAGAGTTTATTGGTATTATAAAAAATTTATTTTCATAGGCATATATTGTCCCTTATTCAGATTCTTAATTTAATTCAACCAAATTCCATCCGAATAAAAAAATGCCATAGATAGAGTCTTCATAAATTATGTTAAGTTTAAGTCCGAAATAAGTAGAAATCTTAAATTATTGCAAAATACTCAAAGCTTCTTTTTTAATATGAAACTAACAACGCGCCAGTAGGTTGCAGGTGATTGTCTTGAATGCGTGAGTTAAATACCTAAAATCAAACCGATTTGTTAAAATACTAATTCATTTAACTGAGTTCACACAACTGTATCTATAGCCTGATGATGTTTACTGGTCCTGTAATGCTGAGAACAAACACTGTGTTTTCTCGGAGGTCTGGCGCTAGTTCTGCTGTTTGTTCCTAACTTTCTTTTTGAAGAAGGCATAAATGGAACGTGTGTTATTTATAGGCATTTCAATTCATGTGGCAAGAATATTCGGTGAAAAAACAGATTGGCCATTGTTTGTGTGGATAGGTGCAATTCGGCTATATCCTGAGCTATGTCTATAAAAACAGGAAACTTATTTAATGCTCATTTTTATTTTTAAATATATATGTTTGATCGAGCATTGGCCTTGCGTTCTGCCCCACATATGTGTGATGGCAGTGAGACAGGTAGAGAGGCGGCGATCAGAAGAACCTTCCATCAATCTTCATAATTTAGTGGATGTAATTCATGTTCATTGAACAGGGGGCTGCATCTGTGACTCATGGTGAAGAGGAGGTGCTGGAAGCCAGCGAACATCTAAACATAAACTTTAATTAAACAATGAAGCATAACACAACAATCGAAACTAGAAAGTGAGCAGGCCGCCTCACGTGATGGACTGCTGTCATAAAACATATAAAACAAGCTAACATAAATAGTCCAGAGGCCTGGTTCGCATCCTCGTGCGTGATCCCTTTCATCTGATCGTTCTCGCTCCGCTCCTTTTATCTCTATCCGTAGGCCCTCTGTTCATGGGATTCTACGTAGACAGGTGAGTTTGGCAGAGGATGGGTCGCGGTTGTCATGTATCATTTACCTCGGGCAGCGTGGGCCACTCAACATCGCTCGGCTTGCCTCGGGGGTTTCCCGCGGCGACCATCTTGCACTAGGTGGAAGAAGAGCAGCATTTAATATAATATAGAATCATCCTCTGTAAAGAAATGAGGTGTGAACATTTGAGAATTTATCCTTATCTTTCTAAATGTGCGTTATTCAATACGTATGTGAAATTCATCTATAAAATACGTCAGGTTTATGGCTGTTTGATTATTGGCGGTCGTTGGAAGGTGCGTATTTGGAAGTCTGTTAGCCGCTCCCGCTTGTCGTGCCCGTTTAGGATGCCGGCTTGTGTGCCACGTCAGTGCAATAGGCGGTCTAATAATTTCGTGAGTGGCATAACTGAAGGGCAAACTTCAAGAAAGCTAACGATGTACTCGACATGGTCAAATGCCCCGCACCCATTACAATGCGTGCTCTATGGGCTGTAGTGGTCCTAGTCAGGCCCAATGGTAAGTTCCGGGGCCATGAGTGCATTTGAAGTAATTTTAGAGGGGGCAGTTTTGAAAATGACAATTTACTTCTCGTCCAGCTGCGCCATAGCTGAAAAATTGGAGGAGAACTAGTGCAAGTCCTTTTGAAATGTAATCACGGGCTCTGTCTGAGAAAATTAATGTCGCTTACTGTAGCATTAGGTTCTGTGTTTTGACAGCTCGTAATACAAATCCAATGAGAATAGATCCATGTCTAGTAATGGGTGCTTGACATATCTAAAGGTTCCACCTCAGAACCTTCGAGGGCTGGCTGTCGAACGCTTAGGGGGGGGGACGGGAACCAGCGTTACCACACTCTGAATCAACATGTGTAGATGTCGAATGGCAGGTTTGCCCAATGGGATGGGCGAGATGTCACGGTCGGAGGTCTTACAGTAGGGCGACCCGGGGAAGGCCTTACAAGTCACTTGCGGGTGAAACCTGGCGTCAGGCTTCTGTCATTGCAGCAAGCGGCTATCTGTGTGTGTCAGTCTATTTGGTGTTGTATGTCCATTATCCCGACTTTATTTTAACAATTGAGTGTAGACACACATATACTGGCGGAGCAGGACAGGCATCGTTCAGGCGATCTTCCCACTGCCGCGACATGTTACATTTCGGGTGGGGATACACACAGGTTGTGTGTTGTCTGCTTGGGAGCAAAAACACGCAGAGACAGCTCTCGAGGGCTTTTGCTACTTGAGGAGGTGAGCCTTCCCACCGGCGTTTCTTCTCCAGCGGCGCCGGCAAGCCCTTCCCGGTCGCTTTTTTGCCGATGTGGAACGGCGGCTGTGCTCAGTCGGGGGTTCAGCGATATGGATACTGGTGGAGGAATGGTAAGTGTCGTAGTCCGTCTATCTTCTTTCTCATCGCAGCCACCAGATCCATGCCTGTCTCTCGGGGGTGCGGGGAAAGCCCGCACCTGGCGTCTCTTTCCCCCAAGGTGAGAGGGTGCAAACAGCCTCCGGCCTGTCTTCGCTCCAGATGATGGTGTGATATGGAAGGGCGTCGATGAGGGCTCAGGCCGAGTGCAGTCAAGCATGCATGGGTTATTCTCACAGCATATTATTGTATGCCTAAATATAATATGATCAGGCATTTACTGTGGTAGAGGGAGGTTTTTTTGCTTTAGCTGGTGCTCTTTCTGCTTCCTTCCGAGGTAGGTTGAGTGGCAGCAGGGGCTGAGGCTGGGAGCGGTGAGCACGGCCCGCAACCCATGTTCTCAGACTTCTTGCTCATTCAGGGAGGCGTCACCTTCTTGGCGACTCCGGGCTAAGATGAGTCTGAGCTCAGTGCTCGCTCCGGGCCAATAGGGCTTCTAGTAGGGGTTGCGGGTTGCGGACCGTGCTTTTCTCGCTGGGATAGATCTTCGGCCAGAACGTCTTAGACACTATATACCTCCGAGACTGTCCGAGGGTCCAGGTCCATCACCTCTGGTGACAAGCTAGTTGTATGCTGGGCCGGCATTACACAGTGCCCTGTCGCCGGCGAGCGAGCTTCTCTCAGTCACGTCGGGCCCGGAAATTTAGGCTGGTATCCTTGTAAGAGGCTGCGCTACCTCATAAGGCTGAGGTCCTGCTAGAGCAGGCTAGTTTGAGCCATTCCCGTGCTACGCGTGTACGCGCGCAATTCAGGCAACCAAACTAGCCGCTCTGATCACACGCAGAGGTTGGCATGTGGGGTCTCCGGAGGTGATCCGGCGGTGAGCGTGTAGGGATACCTATTTGGCAGGCGTGAAAACTACTGCCAAATGATGTCTCATTGGGGTCCTGGGCACATGTAGTGAGAGGCCCACATGAACAGTTGGTTGGCTTTCTCTGCCCGCTGGCATTCAGTGGGTCCGATGCCAATACCACGCAGCGGTGGGTATTCCGCTCAGAGCTAGTCTCGATGTAATGGAACAGAAGTAGACACTCTCCTAAAGGATCGTATGGCATCGAGGTGGTCCCCTCCTCCTGTAGGCAGAGTCCGGGTTCTTCTTAGTTCATGTCCGGTACTGTCAGAACACGTTCTGAGGGAGAGGATGAAAGGTTTTCATCCTATTTCAGGATCTCGTCTTTTAGAAAGCTGCGGCTCAGTCAGGTAGTTGAAGTGGCAGTCAGCAGGTGCTCAGGTTCCAGTAATTCAACGAGGTCCAGTGTCTCAGAAGGTAAGTCCGAGGTAGGCTGGGTAAAATCAGTTTCGAAAAAATAAACGGATCGGGCGGAGAAGAAGGAAAGAAAACGAAAAAAGAGGGGGGTCGACTAACAGTAACTGGGAGGAAAACCAAGAGAAGTGGTATGCGGTTCGGAACGATGCGCGTTGTCCCCTAAGAAAGTGGTGGCCGGGAGACGGCATAGGCATGTCATAAGACAAAGGGAGATTCCAGTCGATAATTGATAGAGAGGCGGAAATCCATTGGGGGGGGATTAAAGAAAGACAAGAACACCCAAGGACAAAAAGTGTTGCGGTCTGCAAGGACGAATGCTATCACAGAGAAATCAGGAGCTGTGTTGTGGGCGGGCACTCGTGGCGAGGCAAAAGCCTATCGCCAATAAGGCGTTCTTCTCCTTGGCCGCTCCACCTCTCACCGCCAGCACTTTCACTACTCAACACATCGTGAGTGTTGATATTAGATGCCATCCGAGTGGATGGCGGTTCGCACATCGGAATGTCGTCTCGTTCACACGAAAGAGGCTGGGCTTAAGGGGGGAAACTTAACGTCAAAAGTAAAGTGTGGCTTTCTGCCGAGTACAAGAGACACGTCCCTTATTTGGGGCGTAGTGTGGGATTTGACGCATGATGCAGTCAGCGTATGCTCGGCAGCTCTTATGGGCTGAGTCAATCCTGCACGAGACTTGCAGTCGCAAGAAGTGATAGAAGGCTCTGGTCATCATCACGTCATCGTCAGAGACTGTTTGGTCTGATGGCAGCTGCATCCAACGTTATTACTCTTGGCCTGCTGTACATGAGAACCCTACAGTGGTGGCACAAGAACAAGGGGTTCTCCCCGAGGGGAAACTCGCTTTGCATGCTCAAGGTCACACGGCGGTGCCTACGTGCCTTAGAGATGTGAAGGAAATCTTGGTTCTTATCTCAGACATGTGAAGGAAACCTTGGTTCTTATGTCAGGGCCTGGTGCTGGGAGTTCCTGGTCGCCACATATGCTAGCGACGGATGCCTCTTTCACCGGTTGGGAGGGGTCATGAGTGGCCGCTCGGCCCGTGGCCTGTGGAACGGCCGACATCTCACATGGTGCATGAGTTGACTGGAGATGTTGGCCGTGTTTCTAGCTTTGAAACACTTCCTCCCAGGCCTAAGAGATCGCTATGTGTTGGTGCGCACCGACAACACAGAAGTGGTCTTTTATATATGTAGGGGCAGACATCCTGTCGAGGCAGGGGCCGAGGCCGGGAATAGAGCCTCACCTCGTAAGAGGAAAAGAAAGAGTAACAGAAGGGGGGGGATGGAAAGGGATCAATGGGTGAAGCAGACTTGGAGAGTCTTTTGCCAGGCTCAGGTGGACTTGTTTGCGACTCAAATGATATTGCACTGTCCCCTCTGGTTCTCTTTGAGTCATCCAGCTCCACTGGGGCTGGCTGCCATGGTACAGATGTGGTCGAGGCTTCATCTGTACGCTTTTCCCCAGATTGTTCTGCTCCCGGTAGTTCTGGAGAGAGTGCGCTGGAACGAGGTCAATCGACTTCCCCACCCACCCCCAAGCCCCCCCCCCCCCCCAGCAAACCCCCCCCCCCCCCCCCCCCCCCCCCGTGCCAGTATGCGGCAGTCACGCATTAGGGTCTATTCCTGGTAGCGTTTCGCACAGGCAGAAAGGCGTCTCGTTCCCTTCGGGGAACCATGGTTAACCTGGAGACGTACTTCTTGTGCATTATATTCCGAGTCTTCTGAAAATTATGGACCATTTATAGTGCTTTTTCAGTCATTTTTGGAGCTTGACAAACTGAAGTTAACATTCATTGTAATTGCATGCAAAAGAGCAGGGTGAACATCCTGCCTAATATCTCATTTTGTGGTCTAGAAGAAAGAAAATCTTACTGGTTTGTAACGACATGAGGGTGATCGATCAATCTCTTGAATGCAATCATGTGACTGAATCCACTTCATTAGTATGAGTTTTTGTTTGTGAGTTGCCATCTCATTTCCTTTGAGGGATAGTGATTATTCTTAAAGACTATAGGGACTGGAGGATTGGATAGAGTACAAATGCTTAGTAAATATTTCTAGAATCTCTTATTAATTGAAATTGGATTGTAATGGCTCACTCTGCCATGGGTGTGAAACAGTTTGTGTGGGAAAACATTTTTGCATTGCTAATGTAATTTCCATGCTTGCTATAGCATTTCTTGTTATTACTGTGAAGGGTTTTGAAAATAGATTCTATGTAAAGCTTGTGTGCTTTCTTTGTCTTTGCTTTAGCTATCACATGTAACACTATGAGCCTACTCAAGCAGCTAATTTAGTCTCAATGAAAGAAAACTAATGTATGAAAATAAATATAAATGACATAGGGTTTGTTATAAAACAATTAAAGCCATTTTTAGTAGTAGAACATGAGTTGAACATTAAAATTACTTATTGCTTATTGCTATAATTTTCCTTCACAAAAAAATTAAATGTATTTTATTTATTTAGGTCCAATTCTCTAATTGCTTATTAGCATGCATGTTACTAGCATATTTGCTGTTTATTAGTATGTATTAGGCACATATTAATGCCTACAAATAATTCCCTTTATACCACATCTCTCAATAATGGGTGAATTAAGAAAATATAAGCATTACATAAGTATTTTTAATCAAATAATATGTTTTGAATAGTTTTTCTTTAGTTAATTTTTCTTTATTTCTATATTTTTTGAAAGAAATTAATATGTTAATTTAACAAGGATGTATTAAATTGACCAAAAGTTAACAGTGAATACTTTTCTGTTCTTTTCAAGAACATCTAACACCTATTAATCAAAGAATCCTGGGGGAAAAAAATTGTTCAACAAAAATATTAAGCAGAACCACTGTTGTTCAACTGATGTTACTTGATCACCAAATCAGCAAATTGGAATAATTTTTGACACAGAAAAAAAAATCAGCTTTGCGTGACAGGAATAAATCACATTTTAATTAGAGATGCACCTAATTATAATTTTCGTGGCCGATTCCGATTTCTTATTTTTTTTTGTAAGTGTGACCTGCCGATACCGATTTTTGCCAATTCCGAGAACTAAGATTGACCAAAATATTTTTACAAACAAAAATCTATTTTTTTATGCTAAAAAAATATTTACATAATAAAAGAAATGATTTAACATTACAATTCCCCAAATCTGGACTAAGTTATTTTCTCTCACTTAACTCTATAAAGTAATCTGTGACTGGAAAGAGGCAGAAATGAGTTGCTGTATATAACAAAACAGATGTCATTTTCCACTATGTTTATAAATTGTAATTTTTTTCTTTAACCTTATTAAATGTGTCATTTTTCACATCAAATTCTTACATTGTTTCAATTAATTCAGTTAGAATAATACGAAACTGAAGAGTTTTTACCATTCAAATGAAATCGGTATCAACAAACTCCATCTTTCCACTGCAGGAAACACAGATGCACAACTAGCTGCATCTGAAGTGGCATTAGATGTACAGTATGTACACAGACTGTTTGATGAAGCTGAGGCACCATAAATGCATTAACACTGCAAAATTGCAAATGCATTAATAATTAGATTGTTTTTTAAAATACTTTTTTGAACATACAAATAAGAAATGCTGGGGAAAATGCAATGATACTTTTAAATATGAAATATGTTGCGCTCATTTGTTTTGATTTCTGCATGTCTCTCTCTCTCTCACTCAGACATCTGGCACGACATAAGCATACTATCAATCACCGTTTACACTGAATGCAATAAAATCAGAATTATTTTCCTGAGAAAAATGTTGTTATTGACGTTTTAATCAGGCTTCTTCTCTGGTAGGGCAAGTAAAATTCTCTCTCACTTGCCCCTTTAAAAAATCGACTTGCCCCAGACAAGCATTAATCAAGCCCTGTGGTTCCCCTACGGTTTACTTTGGCCCTACACATAGAAATTGCTAACCTTGTGTCTTCTTCACTCACAGTGAAGAACTTCCACACCGATGACATGTTTACATGCGGATGTGAGTGTAGGTGTGACGTCAAAACAGACCGGCTCGGAATCGGCAGACAATCACCGGTCGGGGATGATCATGAGGAAAATTGGCTAATTCCAGTCCCTGGCCGGTCGATTGGTGCATCTTTAATTTGAACATGTATTAAAATAGAAAACTGTTCTTCTCTAGTAATAATATTTCAAATTTTTACTGTTTTTACTGTATTTTTGATAAAGTAAATCAAGCCTTGGTGATATGCCAGTGCCTTTGTAATGTGCTGATAAATACTGTAGGAATACACTGGTGCATCTAACAAGCAATTTTAACTTTTGTCAGATTTCCCTCACGTCTCTACCAGTTGTGTTTGAAGTTCACCTTTTATTCTCATTAACTGCTGTTGTTAACAATTAGGAAGATATTTCACTATTTCTTACATACATGATAACAGATACATAAATGCTCCCATCAGAATTGCTCTTATGCATTATTAGCATGCATCTCAGTGTGGCGTGCATGTTTTCGCTCCTCCAGATGTGTTTAATTTCCCACCTTATATCTGGAAGAAATCCAATTTCTCTCTCTCTCTCTCTCGCTCACTCTCCTCACACATACTTACCAGGCTGACAGGATGATTCTAGTCAGTGTATGGGATTGCTGTGACGCCTAGTGCTCAGTCTGTGAACGGAGATCAATACTTGGTGAAATGAGTCTGGTCGTGGCTCTAGAAATAGCCCTCAGCAGAGAGATGTTCCACAGAGAAAGCTTTGTTAGCCACAGTGTCAGCTGCAATCTCCAGCACTCCCTCTCAGAGCCAGTCATAAAGAAGCTTCATACAAAAGAAAAGAATATATCCAACTGAGTGTACAGTCCTGGAGAGGAACCTTGAATTGTATGGTGTCTATTCATATTTGGGCGAGTGAATATCCCTTGAAATGAGGAATTGTTTCTTGCAGGTTGTTTTTCATACTTCTATATGTCAACAACAAATTTCCACATTCACACAGGATAATATGGTTGTCAGTAGGGCTGAAACGATTAGTCGATATTATTGACAATATCGACAATAAAAAATTGTCAACAAATATGTTTGTTTTCAAATAGTCATTTGATAGCATATGACTTAATGTAAGGCCCTGCAATAATGCGGTTTGACCAGTGTGGTGCTGTAGTGCAAGACAAATGCTAGAAACATGACTTTCAAAGGAAAGGTTGCTCAAAATAGGACACCTAGGGTTCCTAATGATGACGAAAGAATTAACAGCAGAGTAGATCAGTCGTTAGACAGGTTCTAGAATATAGGCAGAGGAGTTTGGTTCCAAGTACTTAACAAATCTGTTTTTCAGAATTTAACAGTAGGAAATTACTCAAATTACTCATTCCGGACATCCAGTGGCGCTGCTCCGAGGCGGGATACGGCAGCGTCTTCAGCGGTGGGGAAATAGGCCACCCCTGCCGTCGATTATATTGTGCAATGTGAGATCTCTTCAGGGCAAAATGGAAGAACTTCGAGTTTACTCTAAAGCATGCTTCGAGTACCGCACTTCCAGTCTGATGGTACTTACGGAGACATGGCTGCACCAGGATATTCCCGATGCTGCGGTGGAGTTGGACGGTTTCTCGCTTGTACGGGCGAACAGGAATGTGCAATCCGGATAAAAGCAGAGGGGGTGGACTGATTGTGTACATGAGTAATGCCTGGTGCAAACAGTACCCAATTAAAGAGACAATGTGCTGCCCTGATGTTGAAATTCTATGTTTAAAAATTAGACCTTTTTATCTCCTGAGGGAGTTTGGCTGTGTGGTTGTGTGTGCTGCTTATTTCCCTCCTAGCGGCAATGGAGCAAGAAAAGCAGCCTGTATCGCGGATTGTGTCTACCAGCAACTACAATGTACACCCGAGGCGCCTGTATTCATTTTAGGTGATTTTAATCACTGCAAGCCTGAACTTTCCTTGCCGGGGTTTGAACAATATGTGAAATGTGACACACGGAAGGATAGAATCCTGGTGCTAAGTGCTATGGGAACATTAAAAAGGCTTATGAGGCCAGATCTAAACCACCTTTGGCCAATGCTGACCACAATACCATCTACCTCATTCCTACATATAAAACCATGCTCAAACGTAGCAAACCAGTAGTGAAAGAAGTAACAGTGTGGTCAGATGACGCTATAGAAAGACTAAAAGGTTTTTTCCTATGCACAGACTGGGATGTTTTTAATAACATGGACATTGATGAGACTACGGAGACTATTACGGACTAAATAAACTTCTGTGTGGATAATGTACTTGCTAAAAAGAATGTTATCGTATATCCGAACAAAAAGCCATATACAGTAAATCTAAAAGCTGAGTTTGCCTTAATCTGAAAAAAAACTGCTTTAAAGGGGTCATATGATTCTATTTAAATTTTTCCTTTCTCTTTGAAGTGTTACAAGCTCTTGGTGCATAAAGAAGATCTGTAAAGTTGTTGTTAAGACTAAATTCTTAAATCCAAAGAGATATTCTTTATTAAAATTAAGAATCTGCCACGCTCCCCTAAAACGGCTCATTCTAACACGCCCCCACATACCTATGTCTACTTCACTATGTGGGAAGATTTGCATAATACCACCCAAATGTATACGCAAAGAAAAAAAGCGGAACTTTTATTCTCGCTGTAGTATTGTTGCTTCCGCCATGTCCTGAAGACGCCTGTGTGCTCTTCCGATCTTGTGAAAGCGAAACTACTTTGTTTGTCCTTCCAAAAGAGTACGATATCCGCTTCATCGTGCCTAGAGCTGACCCGTGCTGGTCGCTGAGGAAATACTACAACTTCGCGCTATGGATCGCCGTATTGGCTTTCCACCGTGATGAAGCAAATTCCAGCCCGGGGTTGTCACATGTGGTTGCCGCAAGCCGCTAACTCTAGCCCCCGGCCATTGCTCACTCTAGGCCGCTGTGTGTGATGCTGTGTGTTTTGTTGTGAAAGCCAAACTACTTTGTTTGGCTTGGACACGACTAGAACATCAGTTGTTAAGTTGTATTTACAACACTTTTCAAGAACAGTTCAAACCAAATATTCAGACGTGTACAACGCATTTTACGGAGTATTCACTTTCTGTCTCACGCATGAGGGTATTCGACCAATCACAACACACTTCGTATAGAGTTCTCATTTGCATCAGAGCACCCTCGCTTTTCAGACAGATGAGCTTTGTAAAAATCGGTGCGTTTCAGAAAGGCAGGGCATAGAAAAGAAACGATAATGTAACGTATGTGGAAAATAATGTGTTTTTTGAAATCATTCAAAAAGAGCTCAATTGTCAGTTAAGGCAAACTAGGGGATGACAGAAAGATATGATTGAGTATAATTTTACTACCCTGAACTCTAAAAATATGTTAAACACTATGATAGTTGTTACAAATATGGAACCAAGCAAACCATGTATACGTGTAATGGATGAGTTTGCTAAAGCAAATGAGCTGAACGATTTTTACCTTCGGTTTGAAACGCAGGATTTTTCGGATGAATGTTAAACGTTAAACAATCTAATTGTAGACTCTTTGGTATATGATGGGGATACTCGACTGGAGGTAGACAGCACCAAAGTGCAGTTATTGTTTCGTCAGTTGTATACAAAGAAATCTAAAGGTCCGGATGGGATCTCTGCCCGCGTTTTGAAAACTTGTGTGGTAGAACTTACTCCAGTTTGGTGTACACTTTTCCAATGTTCACTGGATTTACACAGAGTTCCTGCACTTTGGAAAAAATCTGTGATTACCCCAATCCCTAAGAAACCACACCCATCTGACAATAATGATTTTAGACCTGCAGCGATAACTTCGATCGGTAAGAAATGTTTTGAGAAATACATGGTGACCTTACTGAAAAATGAAGTGACACCAGCTAGATCCATGGCAGTTTACCTATAAGCAGGGAAGGAGCACGGAGGATGCAGTAGGAGGTATCACTCATTTAGTTTTGAAGCATTTGGAGGACACTAAGGCATACGCACAACTCGTTTTATCGATTTTAGTTCAGCTTTTAATTCACTACAGCCTTATTTACTGTTGGATAAATTAAAGAAGATGCAGGTAAATCCACTTATTATTAAGTGGTACTTTTCCTTTTTAACAAATAGAACACAACAGGTAAAGGTTAATAGGACAATATCGGATTCCAAATTCATTAGTACAGGAGCCCCACAAGGATGTGTGAGCTCCCCAGTCCTCTTCACATTGTACACAAACGGTTGTGTGGTTTTTGTGTCTACCCGCGCTATTTTCAGTCGTTTTCCTATGTGAACATGCGATAAATGTCTTTGACCATTCCTCTGCTTTTTGCTGTTTTCAGGGTTAAAATATTTTTTACATGTCTGTGCGTACCCTCAGCTGAAATCCTGCAGGCACCCCTGGTTAGCAACTCCGTTTGTTTGTCCGTGTAAGCAACAGCAACTAAGGGGGGAGGGGCTTACCGATAGGTCAAATTGGGCTGAGCCCAGGCGCATAGGCTTATTTTAAATAATATAATTGTGACATCTGTCATGAGTTATTGAGCAGTAATGAGACTAGTCAGTAATAACAAACCTCTCTTCTTATTTTAATACCAGTTTTCTTCTCCTCTAGCATCACCTAAAACAGTACAACTTCCGGTTCAAAATAGCAGTTCGTAACACAACATTACTCATGAACACAACATTTCCCCTTTTTTTTGAGAAACATACTACCTGAGGTAACTAAGCAACATTGGGCATTAGAAGTAACCATCCTCATTCTTTTCGAACAGTATTCAACCTTCTGACATTTAACAGTGTAACAACATGTTTGATAACAATGGTACAGATCATAAAAAACATTACATTAGAAACCTTTGAATCAGAATAGTGCATCAAAACTGTGTTGAGTTACAGCATTGCAGACCCATTCAATCAGATTTAAGTGACATAGTCATTCAACCAACTAGGCTTCTGAACATTACGCTTAGGTCTGGTGGCATTAGTGTGTGTATTGTGAGCATTGCTCTCAGCAGGAGTTGGTGTACATGGGAATGCAGTGAGTTGAGAAGCATTCCATGTTTTCCCATCACTAAGGATGCATGTACCCACCCCCAGTCTTTTGGTAACTGTGAGAGGGTCAGTAAACTTCCTGTGTCCCTTAAGTATATGCCAGGGTTTCTGTACCTGCACCTTAACCCCGCCTGGAAACAAGGGGTGCGAGCACTCCGCTTTTCATCAGCGTACGTTTTCATTTTGTGTTGCAGTCGTGGCGAACAGGGAGGTCAGTGGGTGGAGGCACAGGAGCAGATGGCAAAACAGACAGCTTTGTATGAAGTTTGTATGAAGCACATGGTTAAACCGCTCTACGGCACCATTAGCTGCTGGGTAGTAAAGAGAGGAACGGTGGTGACAAATATCCCTTCCTTCTAGAAAAGCAGCAAAACCAGCAGATGTAAATTGAACACCGTTATCAGTGACTATGCTCAATGAATTTGAGCCACTTTCTGCCATGGTCCATCTGGCAGAGGCACTTGTTGGAGAGGAGCAGAATGTGACTTGGCAGTTTTGTCATTGAGCTGGCAGATGTGGCAGCAACGAACAGCATCATGAACCTGAGCATCCATCCCTGGCCACCAGTAGAGATTGCGAAGGCGTTGTTTGGTTCTCACCTCTCCCTGGTGTCCTTTGTGCGCTAGGGAGATCAGCACAGACTGAAGAGCAATAGGTGCAATTAGACGTGAGCCACGGAAAACTAGGTTGTCTTTTACAGACAGTTCCAGTCGCAGTTTGTAATATGGTTGCAACTCCACATCCAGTCCCTTGGATGAAGGAGGCCAGCCATTGGAAATCTGTGTCAAAGTTTGGTTAAGACAGGGCAAGAAGCACATACAGCATCAACTTTGTCAGCAGATAAGGAACTACATGCGGCAGACAAAAATGTAACAAACTCCTCCTCGACATCATCAAACAAAGCTGACGCAGCAGTATCACCTGCAGGAGGAATGGATAGGGGCAGCCGTGACAGGTAATCAGCAGAGGCATTTTGAGAGCCTAAACAGTATTCCACATCATAATTAAATGACATGAGACATGCAGACCACCATGCAACACGGAGACCAGCATGGCCAACAGCCTTTGTGGTAAGCAGGGTTGTCAGTGCCTGATGATCTGTTCGTAGAGTGAAGCAGCGGCCCCACAAATATGTACACCACCTCTCAACAGCCCACATGCATGCCAGCGCTTCCTTTTCCACTGCGGCATATTTACACTCCGCAGTAGACAGTGTACGTGATGTGAAGGTCACAGTTCTTTCAACTCCATCTGGGCTGACCTGAGACAGTATGGCTCCCAGACCGTAGTCAGAAGCGTCTGTAGAGACAATCGTGTGTAGTGTGGGGTCGAATAATGCCAAAGCAGGACTGTTTGTTAGTAGTCGTTTTACTATGGTCAAACTGTGTTCAACCTCTTTTGACCAGCTGAATCCATTTGGGTTTTGCAGGCATGCGCGAACTGGAGCTACTGTGGTGGCAAAATCAGGTATAAATTTACTGTACCACGACATAAGTCCAAGTAAGGAGCACAAAGTAGATGCATCAAAGGGTACCGGAGCATTGAATATCGCCTGTACATGTGACTCATCAGGAAGAAGACCTTTCGGCTGACACAGTCTGGCCTAAGAACAACATGCTTGTTTGGCGGAAGCGACACTTGTCTTTATTGAGCTGCTGGCCAGCGGCTTCCAGTCATTGTAAGACAGCTTGGAGTGCCTTGTCGTGTGTGGGCATGTCACATCCATGTACAATAATGTCATCAAGATAATTTTCAACCCCTGACAAGCCAGTTAAGATGATGGTCATCATCTTCTGAAATGCTGCCGGCGCAGAAGCTAGACCATAAGGAACACAGCAAAAATGAAACAGTCCATTGTGAGTAATAAAGGCTATCCTCATGCAGTGGCACTTGGTAGTAAGCATTAGTCAAGTCTATAGTAGAGAAAACAGTAGAGCCCTTTAGTGCAGAGAGCAGTTCATCCATATGTGGCATTGGGAAATAATCCACAATCACTGCTTTATTAGGCTCTCTGAGGTCAACGCACATTCTAATTTTCCTGACTTTTTCTGCATCACGACAATGGGTGACACCTATACAGAGGCGTCGATGCGTTCTATCACCCCTTCTGCATGTAAGCGATTTAATTCCTCTGACACAGTGCTGCGGACAGAGAGTGGAAGACGGCAAAGCTTTTGGCGCACAAGTGTGACAGTTTCATCTACCTTCACACAATGTATAAAATTCTTAGCACATCCAAACTCAGTTGACTCAGCGATAGTGCACTGAAGAACTGGCACATGGGAAGCAGGCGCTAGAATGGCATCAGGGGGCAGTACTTGATTGTTTTCTATCCTTACATGCAGTGCAGACATAAGGTGCCTTCCCATGAGTGGTGTCCCTTTGTCCACAATGAAGAATGTAGCAGGAAGTGCTAAACACTACACAAGTCTGCAAGTCAGAAGTAGGTATAGTCACTGTGCTTGTAATGCTGGAAGTACAGGCTGAATAATCTGTGTACAGTACAGTAACTTCTGGTAACTTAATCTCACAGCCTTCGCGCTTAGTTGATTGCGTGGATCGGCACAGTTTAGCGTAATGTCCAACCTTTTTACACTTCCTGCATGTTGCATTTGCGGCCAGGCAGTTTGCGGTGTTAGCTAAATGTGCCTCCGATCCACAGCGAAAGCATGACTTCCTCTCTCCCACCTGAGCAGAATTAAGAGATGCATGTGACGGTTTCCCCCTTATTCTGCTTTTCACTGCGTGCTGCACTACTTGTACGGGGCGGTAACTTGGCGGGAGATTTGAAATGGATTTAGCCTGACTGGCAGCAGATTCAATCTGACTTGCTATCGTGACAGCTCTGTCCAGCATGAGATCAATTTCTAATAAAAGTCTCTCACCTATTCTTGGGCTGAGCACATTCTCTACTAGCTGATCACGAATCATTTTGTCAGTACTAGCACTGAACTCACATGAAACAGCAAGCTCCCGCAAAGCAGCAACGTACTGTATAACTGTCTCGTGAGGCACCTGACAGCGTTTACGGAAAGCATGGTGTTCAGCTACTATATTAGCTTTTGGCACGAAGTAGGCTTTCAATGCATCCTCTGCAGCCTTATATGTAGTACCTGTGTTTGGCAATGAATAGAACATTTGTTGTCCTTCTGTGCCGAGGCAGTGAAGCAGTACAGCTCTTCGTCTTTCATCTGGCCAATTTTCCCCCATTGCATCAATGACTTGTAGGTAGTTTTCAAAAATCCGCAGCCATGTGCTGAACAGCATAGCAGGCTCACAGGCAAGGCAGGAAAAACTCGGAAAAGGCACGTTAACAACAGCCATCTTTGTGACCACGAGTCGCAGAAAAAACGAATCCTTGTCGCCAATTTGTGACATCTGTCAGGAGTTATTGAGCAGTAACGAGACTGGTCAGTAATAACGAACCTCTCTTCTTATTTTAATACCAGTTTTCTTCTCCTCTAGCATCACCTAAAACAGTACAACTTCCGGTTCAAAATAGCAGTTTGTAACACAACATTACTCATGAACACAACAATAATACTTTATACTTCTGACTCATCCTTTTCTTTATAAAAAAAAAAGGTTTAAAGGTTCAGTCATGAGGTTTATCACTTTATAATTTATTTTGTTTTTGTGAAAGCTTGTATCTCAACTGTAAATCAATTGCTATTTTGTGGTCTACAACATGAAAGAAAGCCATTATAACATGTACATGATAAATGTAGAAACAATGGACACAACTATGGGGCATTATTGTGCAGCAGCAAGCATCACAACAAAACAAGAACCTCAAGGTTGATCTAGGTAAATGTGAGCAAATGAAGAGTGCCCCATTCCTATATTTTGCCCCTGAGTGGAGTCCACCTATTTGTGGATTTGTCAGCACGTCTTTACTCTAGAAATGTTATGAAAGCCACAAATGCACAGAAAGCCATTCACAAAGCTACATGAAGCGATCCATAAATGTACAGGACATGTGATTCACAAATGAATGTCAGGCAAAGCTGTGTTTTTGACATAAAAAGATATTTGTGAATATGTTTTTTATTTTCAAATCTAATTTTATTTATTTGTAAATCGAATTCACTTTAGTGAACCCTTACCATATATGTGTGGATCTCATTCTATTTATTTGTGAATATGTTTAATTTTTGTTAATCTTGTTACATTTATTTGTGGCTCACAATCTATTTATGGAATAATGCAAAAAAATAAAAAAACTATCTCCATAAATAAGACACACTTATGAAAAGTGCAAACGAAGCTGAACCAGTAGAGTGTGGGAAGGTTTTACAAAACTACAAACAAAAGATGCTATCATGTGTGAAAGCCCCAAAAAACTGGGGTGCCAAACTCACTTATATTAAACATAGAACTTTTATAAAAAAAAACAAAAAAATACACCAAGTATATAAATATATACTTGGTGTATAAATAAGAAATATAGATAAGAAATATAGAAAGTTTATTGGCAAAACGAATAAGAAAGTTGGAGGCATGGCATACACCTTGATGTCAAATAAAATAAAAAATTTACACAAAGTTTAAATAAAGTAAAAATAAGAAAACACCGTGGAACCAAATAAAGGGCTGGCCAAATCATTCTGGACCCCTCATACCCATGTCACTTCCTCTTTGAACTGTTGCCGTCTAGTTGGCGCTACAGAGCAATGAGCACCAAAACAGCCAGACACAGGAAAAGTTTCTTCCCTCAGCTATGCACCATTCATGTTCTCTCCCCCCCCTGGTGCAATAAACATGTAATACAGACCTATCCTATACTCCCTATTATTAATCTATGTTAGTTATTTAATCATATCCCATACGTCTATCCACATTCTTGCTTAATTTTTTACATGTGCCCTAGCACAAACACCGGTCCTTAAGAAGGATCGCTGGGGTATATTTGTAGCAATAGCTAAAAATATATTGTATGGGTCAAAATTATTGATTTTTCTTTTATGCCAAAAATCATTAGGATATTAATAAAGATCGTGTTCCATGAAGATATTTTGTAAAATTCCTACCGTAAATATATAAAAACTAAATTTTTTATTAGTAATATGCATTGCTAATGACTTCATTTGGACAAGTTTAAAGGCGATTTTCTCAGTATTTTGATTTGTTTGCACCCTCAGATTCTACATTTTAAATAGTTGTACCTCGGCCAAATATTGTCCGATCCTAACAACACATCAATGGAAAGCTTTATGTATTCAGCTGTCAGATGATGTATAAACAATCTTAATTTCGAACAATTGACCCTTATGACTTTGTGGTCCAGGGCCACATATAGCATATCTGTACAATGTTTATTGTCTTTTTGTCTATTGTGTATTGTTTTTGTATATTTAATTTTAAATCACTTATTTTTATTTTGTTGTCTGTGTCTTGTCACTTGTCATCCTGTCCTGTGCACTGGAAGCTTCTGACACCAAGACAAATTCCTTGTTTTTAAGCACACGTGGCAATAAAGCTCTTTCTTTCTGATTTCTAGTGGTAGCATTGCTAGTGTTCAGGAATTTTTTTTCTATTACGGTAATAATTGGATCAAATTGGTCTATTTTATATTAAGTGTCACAGTTGTCCTATGATGGCGCTGTTGTCCTCTCTTCTCCTGCTCTCGGCTCTCGTCTCGAGGATCCCTCTCTCGCTACTCTCTCTCTCTTTCATCTCTTTCTGTTTGTCACTGCTTTTGAATAATTCCTCTCCACCAAAATGGGTGATATTGTGCAGAACACAAAGCCTGTGCAATGATTATTCTGATGGATAGTACAACAATGAGACGAGTCATATGCTGTTGCTGATGGAAATTCTTCGACATTTTCCCTCTCCCCTAAGCTTTTGGCTCACCCCCTGAATCTGACACATCACTTTGCCAAGATTTGTTGCCACAGACTGAAATCAAGGTGGAGGGATATTTTCTTTTTATTGCCTTGAGAACAGATGAGATGAACGGTCATGCATATGTTTTCCCCGCTCCTTTTTCTCTCTGTTGGTTGCATTAAAGTGCTTTAGGGACTAAATAAATGTTACTCTATGGTTTAGATACTTGGATGATTATCAAAACCAGATGTAATCTGATTAGAGTCTTTTAACAACCGCAGTGAGAAAGAATCTGGTTTTACAAGATATAACAGAGATATTTGAAGTGCTTTAAAATAGTTCCTTTATCCCCTAATTAAATTTCAGATCACTCTAGTGATAAAGTATTTATGCATGTAACAGTATATATATATACAGTATACTGTATATATATATATATAATATTATATATATATATATAGTATATAGTATCTATATATATATTTATATATATAATAATAAATAAAAGAGAATAAAATGAATTTGTTTAATATATTAGATCTGACATAACCAACATATCAGAAAATGTGAATGTGAACAAATATCACATGAACAAACATTAATAAACATGAAAAAAGCAACGACATGGTCAAAGTCTTCAAGGTTTTAAATGTTTTTATCAGCTATACAGTTGTTCATCTCATACATGCTATAATTGACTGAGAGGTGCTTCTGTCCCCAGATTCAGATGCATGGATTGCAAATTAATTTACATGACTTTTACATGGCCAGTCTATATTATGAATACTCGCTGTATTCAATGTGATACACAGTAGAATTTTTTAGAAAGTAAAATTCAAAAGAGAAAAAAAAGAAGAATTAGGCAGAATCGCTATCATTTTTAATATTCACTGTCATTGTGTTGAATATTTGTAATCAAGTAATCCCATAAAACGTAACGAATCTGATAATATGCGCCTTTTAACATATAATCTATTACAGTACTGATACCTTTTGTGTGGATATGCTGATTACATAATCCGATTACTTGTAATCAGTTACGATCCATCCCATATCAGTTGTGCAAAAATAAAATCAGGCAAGGTGCTTCCTTTCCTTTGAGTCTTTACTGTTCGTCTCAATAGCTATGTTTCCATCACCTTGTTTTAATGCGCATTTTGAAGTATCCCATGAGAAACGAGTGATGAAATTCCCAATTTAGAAAAGAAAATCCCCTTAATATTCGCAAAAACTCTTGTAGGCTGTTGAGGTGGTTTTTGACTTGTGCGAAAAAGGGTTAATGCGAATAATGGGAGATGGAAATGCATTTTGCAAATAAATCCTGCATGATCATTAAAAAAATCATCGTGACTTTGCTCTATGGGACAACGGCATAGACCTGATCAACCTTTATTTGCACAGCATCTGAAATGTTGTCATGGTCTTCTGAACTGCCTGAGCAAAGTCTGTCGTCAAAGTATTTCTGTAACTGCCTCCTAGAACGGTCTACCACGACTGCGTTCCCAAACAGCTGACATTCACCTCCGAAAGCAAGACTGCATTTATTTGTGTTTCGTCTGCTCACGCAAAGCGCAGTAATAATTACTTTGCGATTATATTCAGCGTCTTGTCTTAACTTTTCTATGATCTTTAGTGCCAGTTATAAATCAGGAGTAGACGATTATTTGTCTCAACTCCGAGTCGTTGGGTGAAACTTGCTTGTTCGCAAATTTGTACCTTACGTGATATTCCAATTTTGCGCATAAGTTAAATTCGTAACTTTGGATGGAAACCCGGCTAATGCCACAAAATAAATGTGAGACCATTCGTAATATAATGATGTAACATTCCAGCAATCTATGCAATGCAGTCTTTTAGTCTTAGCTTTAAATGGTCATTTAAAAAAAAAATCAACTCTTCATGTTTGATGTCTTCCTGTGAAGCGCAAACCCAAACACCCTGCCTGAGATGTTTGATGTGCCAAATTTGAGCCCCACTGGCTCAGAAAGATTTGCTGACAGCCACCCTATTATTCCAGACACGATTCCATTCTAGATGGCAAATTACAGGCCATCAAACTACATCAAAGAACATAGACATCCACACCTTAGCAGCGAAAGTCGGTGGTTTTGCTTTTATGTGTCTCTGTTGCTTGAAGAAGCATCGGTAATGTGTTACATTGCTGTACAAAGATGTTGCTTAAGGCATAATCAAAGATAAGCACTTGAACTTTAAATAATTGTAATCCAGTTTAAAGGTGCAGTCACAATTACCATTGTTCAGGGATTTTTTTGGGGGGGAAACCCAGTAATTTCAATTGGAATCCACTCAATCTAGAATTTTGTTTGAGATTTCATGCATATTTTGCATTGAGTTTATCTGTTGACCAACAGACAGCTACGTAGTTTGAAAGTGACTTCTGTGTTTTCTGTTGTCCATACTGTACATTGTTACAATATTAATAATGAATACACAATTGACCTTTATTGCCCCTCAAATTGTGCTAATTTGACTGCACCTTAAAAGTATAGTTTGTCAACCACAAATAAAAAATTGATAAAAATGTATTCACCCTCAGGTCATTCAAGATGCAGATGAGTTTGTTTCTTCATATGAACAAATTTGGAAAAATGTAGCATTACATCATTTGCTCACCTATGGATTCTCTGCAGTGAATGGGTGCCAGGGGCGCGGGGAAGATGCTTTCGGTTGGGGTTGCTGTGTGTGTCCGTGTTGGGTGAAATGAAACCCAACGGGTTTCAACGCGCGGGGAGGGGGGTCACCTCATTTGACAACTCCACAAAGCACTACAACCGCGTCGATATGAACACTCGTTTAAGTGACATATACACACTGGGAAATTTGACTGCATACCACATTTTTGAAATTATCGATAGTAGTTGATCAATCTCGGGGGTTGGGCTGGGTCCGCTAGGCTTACTTGTCTCCGTGCTCGTGCTGGGGCTGGTTCACTTACGTCGGTGCTCATGCTTGGGCTGGTGTTGGATGCCTATTTTTGGAAAGTTTTTGCTGGGATGGGCATATAAAAAATCTGAAATTCGCTTTTGCACCATTATCTCCCTGTATTAAAGTTAATCTTGTTCGCATTATGTATAGTTCATGTCTGATACCACACACTAGCGTCACGTGTTCATGAGGATTAAGCTAATCATCCCATATAGAAAACATCACAAGTAAATTTAATCATGTTTATAAAAATAAACATTGGTTTATTATAGCCCACATACAATTTACATTTCAGAGATCATTAAAAATAAATTATTAATCAAATACTGAATAAATTAAATGACCAACTTGGCGTTTCATTTGAACCATGTGTGTAAAACAGCGCTGCTTGCAGCCACCCTCAGCACTCCCTACTCCGCGTCCCTGATGGGCCACAGAATGAAAGTCCCAACAACGGAGAACATCCAACATCCACAAGTGATCCACAATGACTCCCTTCAGTTAACCTCTTGTGAAGCGAAAAAGCTTCATGTTTGTAAATTCTCATTATCCAGACAGGTTTAACTTCAACCAGTGCTTCAATTAAAAGGTGTTCTTTTATCCATAAATATTGCATTCTCCCGTGAAAAGTCATCTGTCTGACTCAGAAAAAATCACACATCTGCACAGCCCTGTATACAACAGCGATAATCAGAACAGTTTTCTATACTAAGATATGGTCATTTGGATTTGCTGTGTAGAGATCACCGGATCCTGTGAGTTTAGATGGATTTGTTTCTTCTTACCAACACATGCTTTTCACTTCACGAGAAGGAATTGATTGTCTAGTTGTGTGTGGATTACTGTGGATTGTTGTGATGTTTTTATCAGTTTGGACTCTCGTTCGGACGACAACTTTGATTTTGATTCCATGGGGGTTTTAAAAGTTAAATAGTTTTACTGTTTATTGCATAAGATGTTTAGACAGTGTTATTTCAAAAGAGAAATGACTCAACTCTTGTTTATATTACATAATATTTCATGTCTTATATAGAATATCTGTAATACTCTAAGTACTTGTCCATGAACTGTATGCATTCAGTCTAATCAAGATGGGCATGTTTCAAGTAATTTTTCTCAGAGTTTTGAACATTCCTTCCGACACATCTGTATGCATTGTGACACTGTAAGTCTGTGGGCACATCATTATGCTGAGATAGCTTTGACAGTTCTCCATATTTTATTGTGAAAAGAGAACAGAGAAGTCAAATTTTAAGAGCTTTCTGACTTTTCTTTAGAACACTCAGTGGAAAATGTGTCATATCAGATCAACGTGAAGAAGGAGAAGATACGGTTTTAATGGGAAAAAAAAGAACTTTTTATCATCTTGGATTGTCCTCCTTGATCAGTTGAGTACAAAACAGTGAAATAAGCTTCAGTTTCTGTCAAGTTTAATCCTCTTTAAGAAATACAGAATGACTTCTGCTGTATTCCTGACTTCTGTTTCTAAGGGTTGGGTTTTTGGACTGCTTCGACCATTAGTACCTGTACTGAGAAATAAGAGCTTTGTTCTATTAAGATATTATTGATTTAGCTAAATCATATCCTTATTATTATTTTGCTATGTTTTTGTTGTATGGTTGTATAAAGTATCCAACATAAAATTAACTGAGAATGATAAGTAGTTTGCTTTAAATACATCCTTTCTCACCTCCGAGGTCTTGAACTTTTCAATTAGATACTTAACAGTTAAAATACTATTCAAAATAATTCATACTTCATCATTTTTTATTAGAATAATCTGATTTGTTAAATTGGAGAAAGAGGGAGATAAAACTGAATTTCATAAACCTAAAGATGGTTGGATATATTGTGGTTTTGACAAATATGAGCCAATGGAAGCATATAAAAGAAATACAACTGGGCCCAATATATAGCCTTGCAGAAGCCCCTAAGTAATAGATTCAGGGGAAGAGGAAACATTTCCTAATTCGATTTTTAATAAACAGGACAGTTTTGAGGTTGGTTGATTATTATTTAGTGTAGAAGAGGTTGCACCACAGCAGGATGGCACACTCTTAAAAATAAAGGTGCTTCAAAAGGTTCTTCAAGCGATGCCATAGAAGAACCATTTTTTGGTTCCACAAAGAACCATTCAGTTAAAGGTTCTTTAAAGAACCATCTCTTCTTACCTTTTTATAATCTTAAGAACCTTCATTTCGCCCCAAAGAACCTTTTGTGAAACAGAAAGGTTCTTCAGATGTTAAAGTTTCTTTATGGAACCACTTAGACAAAAAGGTTATTCTATGGCACCGTGAAGCACCTTTATTTTTAAGAGTGATGGCACCGCATGTGTATTTCTTTGCAAAAACGGCAAATTTTCTATAAAATGACAAAAAGAAATTGAAACAGTATAATATAATATTTAGTTCGACCTCCTGAGGACTTTTTGCTCCTCCTTTCACTAACCATTTGTCAAAAAATAAAAACAATTACTTTTTTACTGTGACATTGACTATTTTGTCTGAATGTTTAATTGCCACATTTTGCCTATGAATCAGAAAAGCTAAATTATGCCATGTTTTCTGTTCTTCTTTCCCTTCTCACAGAAGTCAGTGATAGTGACTAGTCTGATTGTGGTGGTGTCTCTGTTTTTGGTGGTGATTAATTACTCAGAGAAACCCTACTTCCTGCTGCAGCCTGTATTTGGCCAGTGCTTCAGTAGAAACTGGATGTTCTCTCACCAGCCGCACAAAGCCTTCAAACCCCACCGCGGCTACCTCAGCGTCCCCGATCAGGAGGTGAGACTAGAACACACTTAAAACATTCAGTGGCTTGTCCTGGTTTTACACTTTTGAGCTGAGTTATATTTAAAAAGACAAAAACAGGTTTATTTTCAGTCAAAGAGAAAAATGTAGATTTCACGACCAATTGAACTGGACAATCACTGTGGATGCGGGTTCATTGAAAAGCAAGTTTACAGTAAGAAATATTTCAGTATTTCATATTTGTCACATTATCAATATCAGTATTGTGCGATCAAAAGTGTGTAATAATGTTTTACACTGCTACATTGCTTCCTGTTTTTCTGCTTTCCCTTAAGCCATGAAATCTAGAATTATAATTTTGTTTTTGTTGTAGTGACAGTCAAAAAGTTGGAAGGTGGACTTGCTATCACATTTTTATAAATAATATTTTAGTACACCACAGAATTTATTTGCACCAAAAGTTCAATTTCTTCTATGGTCGGTCATATCATTCTGAATATACTTTGTAAGGTTTGCAGGTTATGACTTTCTCACACAAGAGTTTTATATGTAGCAATTAAAGTACTCTTGAAGCATTTTGCCACTTAAAAAAGGTTTCCAAAAAAACCTGTTTCTGGCTGCTAATGGGTTTGTTATTAAGGCTGAATTCTACAAGCATAAATATTTATGAGGATATTAACAATAGTTGTAGTCTATTTTGCCTCAAGATGTTGTCAAAGATGTGTGGATGATGAAAGAAGCTGCAGCACAAATGTGAAGTTTTGCCAAGTCTTTACTCTCATATTCAAGGTCATTGGAGAGTTTTCCCTTCACACAGATGAGGCTTTGACTCTTAACTGTCAGGTTCATGTAGTTTCAACTGTTCAGGTGATTTATTGCCACAATTAGTGCAGAGAGGTTTGCTTGTTCTCCTACTAACAATGGAACAAAAAAAATTACTAAAGAAATGAAAGAGAAAAAAATGTATTGCCTCCTTTGCCGCGCTGTGAGGATCAGGATAAATGGTCAAGCTCGGCATTCTCACCTTTTGTATCCAAATATGTCTCGTCGCTGCCTGTGCAGGGCTACGTTAACACACTCTGTGAAAAGATGAGCTGTTTGGTCCAGGCTCCCAGGGCATCAGTACAACCTGTGGCTGTTGTGTCACCACCTGCTGTTGCCTCAGTGCCCGCCCCCTTGCCACCTGCTCCGCCCCCTTCTGCCATGCCGGCTCCTGCCCAACCCACGCTGCACTCACCTCCTGCTCATCCTCACACTAAAACATCATCTCCAGTGCCTAAGTCTCAGGCTTTGTCGAGCAAGCCACAAGCTACCCTTAAACCTCCTCCTTCAGGCAAGCATCGCCTTGGCACTATCAAAGAGGTCCACCTGTTTTCAGCAGAAAAATCAGCTGACCCCAAGAGTGCAGATGTTGTGGAAAATCCTATCTGCTCCCCATCCTCTGGAAGTGCCAGTCAACCTCCAATTGCTTCAGTCCCAGAGATTCCCTCAGATCCTTCTCATGCAGGAACCTCAAGCAATGTGGGAGGCAGCGTTATTGGGCAAATTAAGCCCGATGTTTTGTGCACACTGGTGGAGATCATGCAGAAAAATGCAGTAAAGTTTTACATTCAAAGAGGAGATGAGGAGAGTGAACTCTGCATTGAGATCAAGGTCTGAAAGTATCAAATGTCAGAATATTTAGTGTGGTCTGATACATTTGACCAACCTTTGAAACACCTTACCTTTAACCTCCTTTGTTTGGTTTTACAGGAGTATTTAAGAAGCCTTGGCAACATCGATTGCAATCCTCAGAATTACCTGGAGAGTAAAAGTCAGCAAAAGTTCATGATCATTATTCAGAATGAGGATATAGCCGCTCATGTACATAAGGTAACATTACACTCGGCACGTAAATTTTTTGTTTGTTTGTTTGTTTTTTAAACCTAGTTAATTAGTTGCACAAAACAAACTGAGAAGCATCTGTTTTGAGGCATTGTTCCCTTTATACTCCATTTAGATTCCAGCACTGGTGTCTC
>JADLZN010003548.1:0-124694 GCA_018155175.1 Sinocyclocheilus anophthalmus
TTCATTGTGAGGATCAAACCAGAAAACGTCCGGTTATCATCCTTTAGCCTTAACCACTACCGCACCACCGCCAAAAGGACAGGAAGAGAGGAAACTCATAATAAACACAAGCTGAAATTTATTGCAGATGCACAATATACTAACTGTCATACTGACATGACATTTGTTTGTAGATGAACAGTAAACATGAATTCCTGCACTGGCACAAAAACGCAGACAACAGCTTTGTGTTTTCTTACAGCGCATCTTCTTGCTCCTTTAATCTCCTTTTTTTATTTTCAGTTAGTTATTGTCAGACTTTGACAATCAGTCCCGCTCATCTGAGATACAAAAATAGCAGAATAAAGTATGGCTGTGAGCTGAAGGAGCCCAAGTAATTAATTAAAAGAGAAGCCGTCCATATACAGGCAATTACGGTCAACAGCAGTCCATGATCAAAGCCGCTGATGACTGCACAGCCTCAAAATACACTCGGTTTTCAAAATCATTAACAAATAACTTGTAAACATGTCATCTCTCTCATTTCAAATACGCAAGCTCCTTTGATGGGACTGCTGGACTTAATATAAGGACATGCAGGCATTAATCTGAGCACACATTCTGTATTCCATCTTCAAACCCAGTCCATCATGCAGCAGTTTGTGTTTTTTATTGTTGCTTTACTTGTCAGGATTTGTGAAGATTTAAATGTAGATGCTAGCTTACGAACCCACCTCATTTGTTTGAGTGTTCTGTTTATTTCTGTCAAACTGTTTTTACACTCATGCTATATAAAACTATAATGTAAATAACTTGAGGCTAATTCAGTGGGGCAGCGTATTTTTTTTAAATTTAAACTGCCTTCACAAATCAAAAAGAAAATACAGGATGCCTTAGTACCTTACATAGAGTTTAATGTGATGAGACATGCTAGGACAAACTTTTTGTGTGCTTTCTTTTTTTTCTAGTTTACGTGCTAAATTAAAACAAGTAAATAATATATTTTATGCATATTACAATTTCTGCATAAAACAAAAAAAGGCATTTATAATCAAGGATGCATTAAATTGCTAAAAAGTAACAGTAAATGCATAATGTTAGAAAAGATTCAAAGATATAATGTTACGAAAGATTAAATGTTTTTTTTTTCTTTAAATGTATTCATCAAAGAATCCTGGAAAAAGTATCATGGTTTATGAATTAATCTAGTTTAATCCTAATATCTTCTTCTCAGGCAAATGTATCTTACTATATATATATATATATATATATATATATAGATATATATATAGATATATTAAGCTTTAGAACTGTTCTGTGTTGAGTACCTGGGGGTGTGTTTGTTTCTGCTGGGGATGATGGGTAGAACTGCTCTCAGGTCCTGCTGTATCCTGGATAGAGACATTCCAGCTCTCCACACATTTGCTTCCCATTAGCCCTGGCCTGTAAAGCACAAACACCAGTTCCCACAATTTCCCCAGAATGACTGAAACAATTTCTTTAAGGCAAAAGCAGAGAACAGCAGAAACAACTTACGATGGCATCTCAACACCTCTCGCATCTCAGCTCTGGAGATCCTTTACTGTGACAGCATTTACCTAGATATATGCTTACTAGTTCAGATCTCCTCAGGGACCTTGGAGACAGAGACAAATATATGAAGAAAAAAAGAAACAACAGATCTCTCTTCATCCAGAACTACTCTTGCTTTTTTTTTTAAATGCAGTTGTCATGATTACGAACAGCTTTAAAATACAGTACAATACCTTTCTGGTGGAGTTCACAAAGATGAGGCAGTAATTACTGTAGTGTGTGTGTGTTGTATTTTGAGACTTAAAAGGAGATCTTGTGTGACTGAAAGGTGTTGTGAAGGGGTGTAGGAGGTGAGGAGTTGTCAGTCAGCCCCTGAGGAATCGGAAAAGTAGATTGTGGGAAGGAAAGAGAAGCACAGAAAGAGAGAGATGGAGGGAGGGGTTCAAGGAAAGTTAGAAAGTGTGTTTGCTCCGGTGTGTAATGAGAGCTCAGAACCCAGTGCGTGTTCCTCCTACGAATGTTCCCTGAGCCTTTCATCAGAGTGCCATCCATTCGCCATCTTTCACAACCTCCTCCACAGTGCTCACACACACATATAAATCCTACATACAGACAAAAGAGTTTGTTTTTATTAATGTATCAAAAACAAAGCACAAAGGTTATTTTTAGTGAATTAGAAACTTACAGCTAACAACCAACTTAAAGACTTAATTCATCATTGCTAAAAAGATGTTTGTTTTTTTATTGAAATTATCTCAACATTTGTATGTCTAATCATTTATAAAATGCCATTCAAAAATGTATTTGTTTTTTAAATTCTCCAAGGCTGCATTTTTTGCTGGTTCCCATCATAAGCACACATGCACTCAACACACAAACTGATGTGTTAAGGCTGTGGAACTCATGCACACTCCAACAATGGTTGTCTGAAGAAGGGGTCACTGTGTGTCAAGGAGGCATGCGTGGCATGGTGCCCCTTATTTATTCTCCCTGTTCACCACAAAGTCGTCACAAAGCATCCCATAATGGTGGCTGTGGGCCTGCATTTTAATGAGCCGTTATATGAGAGGTCTGCCTCACAAGAGCTTGTCTTACACAGGTCAGAGGTCGTGACCCCTAGCGCGGCGTGTGTTTACCAGCAGGCAGCGGTGTGGACTTTTGAGTGGAGCTGAGATTAACACACGCTATCATTGGCTGTGGTTGATTTAAAGCCACACTGTCACAGATCCCCCTTCTCACAGTTATTCCATATGGTGACTTCAGCGTTAAAGGGCAACAGTCAAGACCTGTGTGACATACCACAGAGAAAACAGATTGGGGGAACAAATATACATTTTCATTTATGTTTTTAGTGAGTTGTTCATTTTGTTTCCTCCTGGGATTTTTTTTTATATGAGATCCAAGTTTAAAGTAGTGTTATTTTTAGTACATTGATGTATTATTTCATATATATTTAATTTTTTTTATTTATGCACATTTTTCATTTTAATTTGTTACATTTGTAGTCATTTTGATGTGTTTTTGTATATAATTTTTAAAGTTTTAGTTTATTTAGTCATTTTAGTACTTAAATTTAAACTTAACAAAAACTGAGAAATGTTGCTGGCAACTTGCTGAAATTAAAATGTTTTTATATTTTATTTTATTTCTGTTGATGTTTATTTTATTTCAAGTAATGAACAACTAATGATAATTCAGGCTTGTGGTTATTATGTCAGAAAAGCCCAGAAAGTTCTTATTAGAAATGAGAGTTAATGGAGATAAAAAGAAAGCAGATTAGCACATAAGCATGATAAAAATAATACGTTTTATGGTTTTAAATAAATGAAAATTTACCCTTTATATTATACCCACATTTTTTCCCTTTACTTTCTTAAAATGCATTCATAGTGTTATTGTACGTGATTTACATGCACATTATTCCCAAGAAAAAAAATGTATTTTATATTTGATGAAAAAAAAGGTCTCCTTTTCCCACTGATGTCACTTTGTCTGCACAGGCTAGTGGATAATATTAACAAATAGCCAAATAGCATTTTAGGTGTTATTTTAGCAAACACAAACTCAGGTCTAGCTATTTTTTTTTCAATCAAATCAATTCCCAGCTAAATAAAGTTCTCAACATACGTTTTCTTCCTCAATGAATATCCTGTTTCACCCAGAAAAAAACATACATTTATGCAAACAAAATGTGTTGGTAGTGCTTTTCTTTGACTTTAAATCTTCATGTTGACAGCTCACCCCCTAGGTTTAAGCTTGCCTCCTATAAAAGAGCTGTAGCGGAATCACAGTATCTGATTGGGCTTTTACAGCTCTCCGGCTCTATATCACCTGCACCCAGCATGCATTGCTCCAGCTTTACTGAGGCTGTTTGCATACAGCAGCACAGATCAATAGCGAGAAATCAAAATCCTTGCTGCTATACAGCTCCATAAAGTGTCTGTGCATGTGTCTAGAGCTTCCTTGCGGCATATAATGTGGCCTCCGTGTAACTCCTCCTTTTACTGTACAAACAACACACACTTAATCAGAGCAGCCGATTTTGTTTCGGTCATGCAATGTGGTGCATGTGTGTGTTTTGACCAGTGCATTGTTGTGCCCACATGATAATTGAATGTGCGCTCAGGCAGCATCCGTGCTAGTGTTCCAGCTCACACTTTAATTAGTTTAGCTTTGTGTCTGCTGGCTCGGCCATCAGTCGCCAATCAATAGTACTCTGGAGAACAGAAGGGCTCTATTGGAAACAGATACGTAAGCTTTGTAGATAGCGCTGCTCATGCGCCTGCTCCACATACCTTGGACGGCTTTAAATGTGTCCGATGTTAGCGTGAACATGCTTAATTGTACAGATAAATTAGGCCTCTGAAGCTGGTTTTATGTGTATGAGAGTGTTTGCATGAGTAAGAGAGGTGCGCTCGGTTATTGCTGTTCAGTTATTGCTTCACTCAAAAAAATGAGCGGTGAGCCTCAGCTCTATCGGAATTCAATGGCTGCTTTGTTTAAACTTGCTCATTCTCCATTCTTCACCTTTATGAGTTTTCCCTTCCTCTAATCCCATTCACTTTCACTATGGCTCACTTTGCCCCTAACTTACTTAAACCCAGGCCTAAATATCAACAAATTAGATTTCCAGCAGCAGCATTTAAAGCAAATGTGTTGAAATAAGTTCAGTCCTTTTCGCTGCGAAGAGCCATTCTGGCTGTTATTGAATAAAAACGCATTGTGCGGGCAAAACAATTATGCACTTTAGCATCGAATCGCAGAAACGATTTCAGAGCGCCCGCCCATCCATCATATTTACGCAATTTAATAATTTCAGATTTTTACAGTGTATTATGGGTGCAGTTAAAAGCGAGAGAGGAGGAGGTAATTGTAAAGCCTGTCAGCATTAGTTAAGTGTGTGTAATGGCTGGGTATCACACACTAAATGGCAGTTGTAATATTTAGATCCTCTGCTCATTACCTCCCGATCTGCCTCCTGTGACCCGCAGCACCGGGCCTGCGCTCTCTCTAATGAGGGATGGAAATTACCGCTTCAAGAAATGAAACACAATTTATTTAGAGGAAGACGCAGCACACAATGAAATTACCACAAACAACTCTGAAAAATAGGCCCAATAACTCAGGCTTTTGTTTATTACGTTGGAAAAGCACCAAAAAGTTCTTATTAGAAATGGAAGTTAATGGAGATAAAAGGAAAGCGAATTTTAGTGTGTTATTGCATTAGCATGCATAAAATCCAGCGCATGTTTGTGCACTATCTCAGAGCTATGTTATATTAAAACTCTCTCAGCAGAGAGTGTGGATGATATGGAGTTGTTAAGTACTTTCTGTGAGCCAGCCTGCTCATTGGCTGTCTCAAAGATCTCATTGGGCATTCCATAATAAATCTGTTCCTTCTTTCACTACCCGTAAAGATGACTAAATCAAAATGTTTTACTGTTGACTTTGTTGATTGTTGCTCTCTATTTGCCAGTTTACATCTAAAAGTTGACAAAATTAATGATTAAAATTTCTGTTCTGCAAAGGGAAAACAAACTAAAATTATTAACGTTTTAGAACATCCATTTTGCTTCAATTATAAATACTTACTCAGTGATGTTATTGTTAACTAAACCTTAAAACCTATTACAAAGTATTGGTAAGGTAAACCAATATGATAAAATAAAATAACTAACTAAAATAAGTTAAAGTACTAAAATTACTAAAACTGAGATTAAAAAGCTTTTTTTTTAAATAGAAAAGACACCATAAATCTCTCCTTTTTTTTTTCCGCCCAATAAATTATTTAAAAAATAAAAACATGAAAATAAAAGCTAATTTAAAATACTAATTAGTATATAAATTCTAAAATAACAGTGACTTAACCCAGATTTAGCAAACCTTACTATGAGAGCAAGTGTTTTGATTGAGCTTCCTGTTTCAATTGGAAATGTTGGAAAACTTTGTTTGCCATTTCATGGGGGTCTTTAAACACTGATCACTCATCCTTATTAACACATTTAATTGCTCCATATGGTCAGGTACAACAACATAAACTGCTATCTGTGTTTTCCAACTGATTTGCAGCTGGTCTAAACTGGTCATCTGAACATCTTGCACCAACAACAAACAATCTACCAGTAGTCATAAGGTGGTCATGCTGTTTTTTTTGGAATATAGTAGCTGGCCAACCAGTTGATTACTATCATACTCCAGGTAGAAACCAGCCGCCATGTTCCAAAACAGATCCACTCCAGCAGCCAAACATAAACACACACACACACACTTCTCCTAGCACAAGTGCCACTTGAGATTTCTATAGAGGAATCTGACGTCTAACAACAACACTGAAGGTGGGAGGAAGGTATGGGAGTGGAAAGCAGGAAAAAAAGTCCCGAAAAACAAAGGAGAGGGTGTGAGAGTGCTGAAAACCCTGAGTGTTCGCATAGAGAATTCCAGCAGCCACTTGTTTCAACACAATACCAAAACAGACTATAAAAGATGGAAACGGCGCTTAAGAGAAAATAAGCAGAGGAATAAGGTATTATAATAGCGAATAGAGTAGCGGCGCTCCCTTGCCATTGTGTGCATGCTGCGAGGATCTAAGTTAAGCCATGACTCCTCTCCACCCCGATGCTCTCCACACTCTAATGTCAGAAATAAGCAGAGCCTCTGAGATTCATTAGAAAATTGAATGGAATCAAGAGAGTCTGAGGGCTGAAAAACATCCCTTAATAAGACGGCTGGTAACATAAAAGCAGCTCTCAGCCAAGGTCCTTTATTTTCAAAAACCAGTGGAGCCTTTGAAGAGGGCTTAAGAACAGAGCGGAGGAAGAGATGAAGAGAGCGCAACGGAGGGATATCCTTGGAGAACTATTCCTGTCCCACGAGGGAAGTGATGGAGGCATGGATGTGCGCATGTTTGTAGTGCAGCCTCAGCAAGCTTGTCAGCCCGAGTGTGTTTGTGTGTGTGAACATCTACAGCATCTGCACCTGTCACACTAGATGGCACACGTGTAGCTGTGAGTGCTAAAGGTGAGATGTGTTCAACATGCGAGGGGGCAACGGTACGGACATGTGTGGTGTGTGATTAAATTGTACTGCTCTTTGCCTGTCTGGCTCATGGCTCAGCTGAAGTCTCTGTCTCATTCATATTTGATAGACATGCCCAGACCTAATCTGATTTTAAAGGGCACTTAGCCGTGGTGTCTTCTGATGAACTTCTAGGTGGGAAGTGCAAAAGTGTGTGGTGTGTGTGGTGTGCGTGTTGGTGTGTGTGCGTGACGTGTGTGTATGATGAGTGTGTGTGGGGACGAGGGAGGGGGGGGGGTCGGGGTTAGGGATGGATTGGGGCTAAAATCGATATGTTGATTTATAATTTACTTTGCAAGAACCTATCACTGTATGCTGAAGCCTGTATCCAGTTCCATCTATATAATTAGGAAAGAAGCTCCCGATCGGCACTGGACAACAGACTTGTGGTGTGAGAAGGGGGGCTGGTCGATCAACACAACACACACACAACACACACACACACACCACACACCCACACTCACACACACACCCACACGCACACACACAGGCTTAGCAGCAGGCCTCAGGAAGACACAGATGACAGGCCCCCTCCGATTTTTAAGCCGAGAGGATTTGACTGCACCTCTATAAAAAGGGGGTTGGTTTGTACTGTGATAATGAGCACTTATTGTAGGGATACAGAGAGTAAATTACAAATTCACATATCAAAAAATATAGTTCTGTCCAATCAAGTCGCATCTTTTGCGGATCACTAGTTTTAAAATGAAGAAAATATTTAGTTACACTTTATTTTACAGTGTCCTGGTTACAGTATAGCTGTATACTTAAGTACTGAGTAATATTAATTAACAACATATACTTGCTATATGGTTAGGGTTAGGGTTTGGCTTAGGGTTAGTTGCACGTAATTATGCATACTTTGGTGATATTACTATAGTAACATGTAACAAGTGCACTGTATAATATAGCTTTACCAAATATTATGAGCCTTGTGTTGCTGGTGTGACTTTTTTCCTGTGTTAACACAAATAAATTACTTAGTAAAATGTCAAAGCTGCTCTTTTCCATACAATAAAAATGTATAATTGACATTTAAAAGTTGAAAAGTTCAGTTGCAATTTTTCTTTGTGTAAAAAGAATGACCTATTATCTTACCAAGGGGAATCAAGTGAACCAGCACTGTAAAATAAAATAACATTTTAAACTTAAAATTTTTTTTTAATTAAATTAAATCATGCATTGTTTACTGATTTGACCTACATTTTGTGTTGTTTGCCTTTAATTGATATTAGCAATGCTTTATGCTAATTGAGATCTTTAATTATTGCATAATAATTTACATTTACCAATAACTTTCAGCTATACGTCTCATTTTACTAGCAATTCATAACAAAATGTAAATTAAAGAAGAATCAAAGCATTTTATTTCAGAAATATTTCTCTCTTTTTTCAGTTTTTCATTAAAAAGAAAACACTCCTGTTCATTTGCTGTCATATTTTTGACAGGATGGGCTTGAATATTGGGCATATGAGAAAATGCTGTCGTCTCTCTGCTTTATTAACAATCATAGATTACTCCCCCGACACACAACAAAGAACCCTTTCTCTGTTTCTCTCTCTCTCTCTTTCATACTATCTCTCTCTGTGTCTCGGTGTATTGATGAGGGAGGAGGCAGTGGTTATCAGTACTATGGTGACTGGGTGAACAGCAGGCATACAAGGCAGGGCACCTCAAGACCCCTCTGTCTGCTCTGGCCAACCCGCTACACCCCACTGAAAGAAAATCAATCCCATCATACCACAGACACATATCCCCCTCCCTTTCTCCTCTCTTCTTTGTGTTCTTCACCTCTCTTTTATCCACACACACACACACACACACACACACACACACACACACAAACCTTTATAAGATGTTGTTACTGGGCTGCTCTTTATTAAGTCTACACTCTTCACCTTATCTCATGCATTCCATTTTAAAAGCTACGTGACTCACATTGTGAAGCGAGTATGTTTTTAAATGCTGTATGCATGAGTTTTTCTCTTAGATTAAGTCCAACGAATATAAACACTTCCAATGTAGGATTCAAGTACATAGCTGGGCACAAAACTTCTGTTTCTTACATTCATATTTTGATGTTTACAATTTGGTTTTAAATAAAACACATGCAAACTTGGTCTGCGGTGTGACTGTCGGCCCTTGAGATTATATGTGTTGTCATGGCGACTTGCAGCCAGCCAAAAAAAAGCGGTAATTAGCGTTGGAACAGTTGATTGGTTTGCGGCAGTAATTAACACAGGTGAGGTTAATTAGTTCCCATGAAACCAGTCAGTCTCTGCAGTGCACACAGGGGAAAACAGCAGAGGAAAAAAACATACACGTTTACACGCCTTTACTTTATTTCTTCTGAAAGTTGGGGAGAATTTTAATATGCATGGTAAGGTCCCCTGTGAGAGGATGCAAGGAGAAATTCTGCCTCATTAATGGAAGCGGGACAAACCTGAGCGAGATGCTGTCTCTATCAATAACACACTGCTAATTCCACACATACACTGTTGCTCTATCTGTCCGAGGCACACATGAGAATATGCAAAGTGCCAAACAAAATGTCATTCTGTTGGCCTGTCTGTCTATATCATCCATCCATCCATCCATCTATCTATATTTATATAGACTATGTCTATCTGTATCTGTCTATTCCACTTGTACCTTCACACACATTTATTCACTCACACACACACATTGTAACAGTGCTACATAGTACTAACAGGTGCAGCAAACCTGGATGAAATAATATGGAAAACATATACAGTTAACTCACATTGTCTCTTTCTAGCTCTTGTCACATTCTTAGTCCAGTCCAGTGTGTGCCATTATAAAGCCGTGATGTCAATTCCCTCTGGTGCACAGCAGATCTGAGCGACGGGAAATAGGCGGTGAAATGGAAACATATCCAGTCGTTGTCTACTCTTCCTTCCTGTGGTCTTATATATCCTGGAGCAAATAGTGTACAATCAGAATGACACTGGACAAAGCTGAATAGCAAAATGTCCAACATCCTGTGTCCACCTCTCATTTCCTATTGTATACAAACATTTGCCAGTTTTAAACACGCAATATATAATCCAAACTTATAGGATGGCGTGTTTATTTAAAGAACAATGGATGTGTGAGAATTTATTTTTTTGGACAGACAGTAGCTTGTCATGTTTACGTTGTTCATTAGCAATAGTACTGCACTTCGCTCCTAATGTTAATTTGTTAGAAGCTGACATTTATGATGATGTTTTACGTACATTTAAATTCCAGAATAGCTAAAAGTCTATACATTCACCCAAGTTGCCCTTTAACCTTTACACGCTGTTTGGATCGCTGTAGTGATTTGGACAGAGTTTAATGTAAACGCATTGACTGTGAGGGAAACAGCGTGGCGTCTGGATATCTCCCTTGAGCTGTAATCTATACTGAAGCGCTGCATCTTTGATCAGCACAACTTCATAAAGTCTTTAGAGGTACACTGTTTTGGCGAGGCTGCTTTTCAGGAAGACAGCAGGATGAAAGATTGTGTCTCGCTTTTTTCTTCATCTCCAAATGTTTTTATTGGAACGTACTGACACCCTTTCACCTTCCAGTTTCATAGGCCCCTCCATTAAGCATTTCAGTAATGGCTGACTGCTTAAAACAAAATGTTTAAATTAGTAAATAAACAATGTGAAATAATCAGATTCAGGTCTAAGAGAAGAAATTAAGTGGTTGTGTGTTGTTCCTGATGTATTTTTCATGTTCAGACATCAGAAAATGCTGTAGAGATACAACCAACCTGAAGTAAACATCTTCACACACCAAATATTTCTTTGAGGACGCTTGAGGAGGAGAGTCATGGAACAGCAAAAGACAAGCCTCTAAGGCCTGTTTACTGTATCGTTATGCAAAACTGTGGATAAAAAAATGCATGCAGTCAAATGTTTTGCAGTTTTACCTGCATATAACAGTAATTGACCTAGGTGAGTTGCTGTGGGTGAAAGAGCGCTGTAGGCAGAAGTATGTGTCCCTCTGGTGTGTACCCTTCCCAAATCCCAGCAACCCCTCCTCAGGCACATGTGTCCTGCCAAAACACCTGCTTCCAGGTGTTCACACTGCTCAGTAATCAGGGTTCATGACACAGCCAGAACAATAGCAGATGTAGGAACAATAGGACCTGTTAATTCATAATGATGCAGGCTTCCTCCAAAACAAGCAGGTAAACACTAATTATCGTGAATAAAAATGTGAGAAAAACAACTCATTTGTTAGAGGCTTGAAGGCACCTTCAACGTGCCCTAAGTTGCAAATATCAGATGAGAATGAAACTTTAGCTTGAGGAACATTGTCAGGGATGACAATTTTTAGATTTTGTTGGGAACAAACATGCTTTTTGTGTATCTAAAATATGAAATAGATTGGGATGATTGTTCTGGAAGAATCACAAAACAAGAACATTTTAGAATGACAATTCTAACTTTCCACCTTTAAGCTTTGAGGCATTAAACAGTCATTATTATTATTCACTGTATCTATTTTACTAGCTCTGCTAAAGCATTTAGTTATATGAGTAGACTATAATCTGAGAACAAAATATACACTGGACAAGGGGGGTTTTAAACTTTCTTATGCCAAGGACTCCCAAATATGATGATCACCTTGTGTGGGACCTTGTGTGAAATAATTGCTTTTGTATTTAATTTAATTGTTAAAATGCTATCAAGAAAAAGAATGGCAGAATTTCACCATTTTGCCTACTGCTAAGCCAAATATTTGATTGTAAAATAGGATGATTTTAATTCTGCAACCAAAGAGATTGTATATCTCCAACAAAACAAAAGGATGCTGTACTTTGAAGTAAAAAAAACACCCTTGACATACGGATACATGAGCCATATGGCAGCCTTTTAAAAACCTCTCTTCTCGTGGAAATAAAAAAAATATGGACTAATTTCTGCCGCATCCAAACAAGAAAGCCGTTATATAACTCCAGGTCTTTAGTGGTGGGCGTCTGGTGATGGCTGTGTTTAATTGATGTTGAGTGGCTTTTGAAGCTGAAGTATGAAGAGTACTGCTGATCTGAGGAAGTGAACAGAACCTTCTCTGCTTCTCCACGATGCTAATCTCGTCCAGACTGCCGCACCCTGTACTAACTCGCCGCCTGTCGCCAGCATCTCACTGCCCAAAAACGAAGATAAGTTTTGTGGTACTACACAAACGCCCTCCCCCATCCCATATCTCTTCGCAATGTGGGGCTTAGAGCTCATGAGATAACTTTAATGTTACTCTTAAACAAGGTCGTTGATGATGTAGCCCTTGCATCCAAGAGAAGCAATTAGCTTAATGCTAATGAAGCAAGCAGATATTGAGATCTGGATTGAGAGGGCAACTGGTGGTCCAAACTACAGTAATGAAGGCAAATGGCTGGTCATTTAGTCAGTCAATCGAGCATGAGGAGCATTTGTAGCCCTACCTAGATACTTATCTACAATCATTGAGCGTGCTGGGAGCAAAGTTACGAGGTGAGGTGATGCTAACGCTATGCTCTGTTATATGGCAACTTCAAATGAAACTCCATTCAGCTTCACATTTTTTGATTACTAGCCCTGCATGGTGTGAAATGAAGGAGTAAATACACTATACTTCGAAAGGGAAAACAAGGCTATATGTTTGTTTTTATTTCATTTTCAAATGAGACACCGGTGAGGTTTTAGCCAAACAGAGGAATATAAATAGACTCTGTAGCAGTAGCAGGACTTTGATTCCATACATTCTGATGTGCAGCCTGTTACTGGTTTATGGAGGGCAGACCTGCGCTTGCAAATGAAAACGTAAGTAAGCGGAGGCTGAAGGAATCAGCAGCACTGTGGAAATGACCCCAGACTTCGCATTTTAGCAGCATAAAGAGCTCCATTACCGCTGCTGAATGCATAAACAGCGCACCGTCCTCCCAGCACCGCTACTGCAAATACACTTTAGCCTCCAGCGATATTAAACACACATACATGCTTTAAATTAAAACTACTGCTGGGTTAGTTCAGCTATTCCGGTAAGCTAATGATCAATGTTTTGACTCATGGTGTCATGGTTTACATGCTCTACCTTTCCCTGTCTCTGCGGCACTGAGATTTTATAAATCTTAATGGTTTCAAATTATTTTAATACGTAAAATGCATGACATCTGATTGCTGCATATGAATCAGTTATTCATTAGCAGCATAATTGCATCTTGAATACCGCATGCAACAAACTGCTAAGTTAATAGTAAAGATGAATGCAATCAGTGTAGTACTATTCATAAACAACTGACTAAAATGAGCCAATTCTTTCTGGTAAATCAAAAACATTCATCACAACCGGTGTAGCCTGGTGTACAAACAAATTAAACTTCAAACTGGTTCTTTTTGGTGAATAAGCAACATACTACATGACCTAGTGAAAAATAAATATACTAAAATGTATTTGTAATACATTTATTTCATGCTAAGTATACATTTACATATTATGGTGCAAATAAAAATACCGTGCAGTTGTACTTTTGGTATACTTAATGTCTGCTAAATTGGAACAACTAATTTTGTACTTAATGCACTTTAATTGTGTGAAAGTATTGCTGAAGTCCAAATAAAGACATACTTAAGTATATATGATTGTGCTAAAGTAGAACTATTGCAAGTATACTTTAGGAGCATTTGAAATATCTTGCATTTAAAGACTGATTTTATTCAAAGATCATTCAATTCGCAACAGTAGTGACATTAAAACACATTTTAGGCTTAATAATAAGAAATGTGCATTGTGCACAAGTAGTTTTCCAAATAAAGTTTCATTACAATTTTTATATCAGTAAGTCTCATGCAATATGTCAGTAAATTTGTTAATAGATTTGAACTATACTTAGTATAAAATAAATGTATTTGAAAAATATTACTTTTTTACTAGGGCAGTGCAGCCTGATTCACAATAAATGACTCTTGTGAACTGGTTATTTTTAGTGAAGCAAAAACATAAATAGTTAAAAGCATGAGTAACTGGTTTAAAGCACTGCCCTTGTGAATCAAAATAAATTCTTGCTTTGCATAACAACTGAATGAAATGGATAGATCGCGTAGACTTGTGAACACAGTAAAGGTGTGCAGTGGCTCTTGAATGACCTGTCTACGTATAGCATGCTGTAAATGAATGATAGACACTGGCGGCTTCGGTAAATGGCCACCCTGTATGAGACTTGGTTTGGTGGGGTCAGCTGATCCAGGCTTTGTGCAGACGTTCACTACTCCTCTATCACTGTAACCCTAATCGCTTAATCTCTGTCTACTGTTGCCGTCAACATATACAAAGAGCCCAGACTCTTTTGTGTGCCAAGCCTTTGTGTGTGTGTGTGGTGTGTGTGTGTGTGTGTGTCACCAGGTTTGATATCTCTGTGTGATATATTTCTGCTGTGAGAGTGTTTCAGGAGATGTAATTTTGTCGAATAGGAGACAGTAACCTCATTAAATCAGCACTTGTTGCAACTTGTTGCAGCCTCTGTGATGCTTCTCTCTGACCCGAACAACACGGGAACTCTACAACATTCTAAGAAAGCACAAAATTGCTCTAAAGATTGGATACGAGAAAAAGACGACACTAGAAAAGAGCGAGAGAAAAGGACGCACTCTGACAGCATCTGGACTCTGACATTTCTCTGCTTGGATAACCATCGCATCCTCTGTCCCTCCAGCCATGAAGGGAGGGGGGTTAATGTCAGTTGTCAATCAAGTTAGTCCCGATGCAGCTCTGGTTCCTGTGTTGCTGTGCATGGCCTGTCTGAGAGACAGACAAAGAGGCAACCTTTCACCCCTGACACCCCCCTCAGCACCACCTCTTACCCCAGTTGCAGCCTAAGGCTGGGCCAGAGAAGCTGAAGCATCAGTTTTGTGGAGGGGAAATAGAGCACAGGTGGTTCACTACATCTCGCATCCTCTCTAAGATAGAATGGCTTTACTAGTGTGACATTTGAACACCTGTTCTGCACTACCCAATTGCCTCTGCAATTTTTTTACACAGTCTGTGTTTGTATCGTAACGCTTGTAGCTTTTCAGTATAAAAATCTGTTCTGTGGTTATGCTGTCGGCCTCTTCTTTCACTTTTAATTTAGGGCAGAAACATCAATACGGAAACACCAATTCTTGGCATACATAACATGGTGGTTATTCTCTAAATCCAAGAGGGCAATAGCGTTAGCTTCAAATATCTGTAACATATAGCTAGCTAAAAATATGCAGACAGTTTGATTAAATTTAACTTACTTGATCAACAAGATTCTCCAATATGTTTTCATGACAGACACCTGAAAGAGAAAAAAATACTCACCATAGAGGACAGTTTTGTGACAACACTGAAAATGCTACATGTAGTTGTTTTGCGTATTGCATAGCATATCTCATGCATTGCAATACAAAAATGTTTATTGTTCAAAAGTGTTTATTGCTGCATCAATGCTGCAAAAATTATGTTTTTTTATTTTTAAATAATTATTTTTACTAATAATTATACACTGAAATACCTAAATATGGTTAAAACAAGATATATATATTTGAAAATCAATGTGGTGTATGACTTGTTTTTATAGATTGTACCTTGAATATAAGTGTATTTTGTCTTACTATTTATTTTGTTTTTATACTTTGACAAAAAAAAATGTAAAAATAAAAATCTACCAGTGTTGACAACATATATTAAAGATCCATTCTCTTAATATCTAATGTAGTGTTGCTTCTCAAGTAAATAATCTTGTTTCAAAACCTTTTGGATATTTTAACTGTAAAATAAGATTAATTCTTGCTAAGAAAAGCACTGCGCTGTCTATGCACTGTTTAAGTCTATGTGAATGGATAGAGATCTCCACAGCCATCACCTGGAGTCACTCATCAGTCCCGTCACAGTGAGAAGAAACCAAGGGCAGCGGTGCTACAGAGTGGATGTGGTGGCTCACTGTGACAACTGCTGCAAAAAGTGCCATTCATTCTGTCTGAAACAGCTTTATCTGGTCCCTTATCAACTCAGCAAAATGCAGGGCCTTTATTTGTTATTCGACGTGTTAGCAGAAGAGAACAGGAGGGCCTGGCTTCTCAGAGGGTGAGCGGTTGCAAATCAGCATCCCCCAAAATCCTCACTGCTGGGTGAAGATGTGTCCTATTGAAGTGAGGTGGGGAAGGGCAGACCTTTGGACTTGTCAGAGCTGGAGTGACAGATGGAGACAAAGAAAGGAACGAGAATAAAGATAGAGAGATGAGGTGGAGGAAGGTGTCCCGCTGTGCCCTTCTGTCCACCCTGCAACAGCAGGACTTTAATCTGATGGGTTGTGTGTATGTCTGGCAGTAAGTATAAGTGTGTGTTACTCTCGTTCAGGTCAAATCGGTGAGGCCCAGAGCGGGTTGGATGTCATGCGGCCCACAGGGGTGGCGGGGGTCAAGGGGTAGGGCTCCTGCCTGCTGGGGAGCTTTGATGGGTGGCACACTCTCCCGGCGAAGCCTCCCAGGCTGACTGGCTCAGGCGGGGAGGTGCTCTGCTGTATTTTGTTTTGACCTCAGGCATGTCGGAGCTGTTTCCAATTATGCCCTTGGATCGGGTGGCGTGTATTTCTACGAGTTTTATATTGTGTCTAAAAAGTGTCTATAACTGCCCCTGTCTTAACTTTTAACACTGGGGCAGCTCGTGCCAAACGTGAGAGATGTTATATATGCTATGCCCCTTCTGCAGGTATACACATTTGTCGTTTCTAGCTAAGGTCTTTTGCCAGTGTTCGACGAGAATGGCCGGGATTCTCGGATTTATTTAGCCCTGAAGTGCCTAGGTAGGTGAGAGTGGTGCCGTGACTTATTGCCAGATCTTACTTGACTTTATCATCGGGTCATGAGCGAGGCACATGTGGATCCGTGTGTTGTAAGTGAGTCGTGTCTGCGGGTTCTGTTGTGTCTTTATACGAGCTGTTGTAGTTTGTTGTTGTAATTGTGTGTATTCATGCTCTCCTGAGTGTCTAACAGCACGTGCTTAGGCCTTCCATCGCAGCAATATAGCCTAACCGCAACATCCATTTTTGTTTATCCAAGCAGGTCATCGGATGTCTGGAATCGCGCCGTACTGGAAACATGCTGGAAAGTAACACAGTGTGGACAGTTGTCTACCACACCGCATAACGGGTGCTTTATTGAGCGGTTCGGCCCGGACCCCACCACTTCGATGTTTCGGGTATTAAAAAATAGCCCCATTTACTGACCTGACAAAGGGGGAAGAAGCCCGTTATACATCAGAACCCAGAACTTTACACCAGGAGAGGGGCGAGAGTGGGGATTGATGGCTCATTGAAGTGCCACTCACTGAGAGAGAGCAGTTATGTCAATCCAGTCTAGTGTTTCAGAGTTCACCTCGGGCTAAAGCCGAGCTAAGTGCACACCGTCTGGGGGGATGTTGAGGGTCGGCCCGGAGCAAGCCTTGCAATCAAAGATCATATATAAACCATACTTGGCAACCAGAGAGGGGGGTGGGGAGGGGTTTTTTTTTATTTTCCATCAATTCTTATATGGACAAATCTTACTTCTTTTCTCAGAACAGCACAGAAATTCATTTAACGCACAAGAAATATAAAAAAAAAGATATTTACCACTATTAGTTTCGATTTCGATTACAAGGAAAACAAAGGATGAAAAATGATTGAAAACATTTGAGACCCCGTCGTGAAACAGAGAAGAAGCCATTACGCCATCCGTATATTTATTTTGTTACACATTGGACCTGAATGCATGATGTGGTCTGTGGTGGACAGTAGATTGATGTCTTGGTGCTCTTAGTGAGGGCGGTTTCTTATTTTGGTTGGTGTGGATACTGTGATAACTATCTGTGTTAGAGTGCTCATTACAAGGGCAGAAGAACAGGAATACCAGGAGAATTTGAGGGGCAATTTGTGTTGGACACGAAAGTCGGTCTGGTTTGCGCATAGTAGATATTTCTTTTTAATGTTAAATGTAGGGAGTCTTGGGTTATAGCAAAGAACCATCATTGATGGCACATAGAAATTACACAACGGCTCATCCTGAAAACACCCTGATGATTGATGCTTACTGAGTCTTATAATAATAATTTCAAATATACACTTTTCCTGTATTTGTCATATTGTCTTTTCAACACAAGCTCAGATACTTGTCACTAGTATCTGACGATATTGTATTATTTCTATTTCTATTTTGTCCTACATTAAACAACTATGCTGCATTCTAGACCACTGTCACTACTCACTTCATTACATGAATGTCCCAACCACCCCCCCACGCTCCCTGCTTTGATGCTGACGGAGAATGGAGGAGCAAGCAAAAAGGAAGAGAGTGAAATTAGAGTGAACAATAAAGTATGGTCAGAGCTACAAGAAAAAAAAAGAATAAAAATCTAAATGTGAGATAAACTTATGTTTATGATAAAAAGTAGCAATTGTAGGATATTAAAAACAATTTAGGGTATTTAAATAATAAAAAATAAAATGTGATATATATACACATACACATACACACACAATTTAGAGAAATAAAGTCTCGATAATAAGATATAACGTTGATATTTGAGAAATAGTCCCAGTTCTGATATCAAGGTGCAAATACGAGAAATGAAATTTCATTAAATAAAAATGTGCAATTATGAGATATAAAATCACAATTATGAGATATAAAAATCGCAATGTGAAATATAAAGTTGCAATTACTAATAATAAAGCCACAATTATGAGACATGAAGTCACAATTACCTCAGATTATTTTTTCTTTGTTACTCTGAAACAGGCGTCTATAATAATGGGGACAATCTGTGACTCTTTCGGGGAAGTAAAACAAATGTTTTTGTTGTTGCTCCAAAATGCCAAATGATTCACATTCAATTGTTTGTGTTATTCAGTGATCTAGCGCTCGCATAGATAATTTGTTCTAATGCGCTTTTTGGACAATTGACAAGTGGGAGGAGATGTGGAGCTTGATGAGAGGAAGTGCATATGAGTGTGTGTTTGGGGGGAGGAGTGTGTTTTTAATTACACGATATGTGTTATACGGATGGTTAAAAAGCCAGTTACAGAGGAGAGCGTGTACAACTCTGCCAGCATTGAAATGCATGCTCCGATTCCTCACTAATTAAAGCAGCAACTTCAGAAATGCCATAATAACATTAACTAGGGGGCTGCTATTTTCAACATAATTTGCTAATTAGTCGGAGACAGCACTGTGGATGTGACTAATTATTGGTGGTTTGGAGCAATAGACACTTGTGACTTGGGTGAAAATCACACTATTATGGGGTCTCACCATTATGAGTGTGACTCAGGACCCGACAGAGCCTTAATGGCTTGTAGTCTGTTAGAATTAAACCATTATAATTACCCTACCTCCCTCCCCCCCTTTAATAGAAATTCACATACGCAACAACTGGAGCACAGTTTTATTTACTAGAGACTTGAAGAGTGGCATTGTCCACGGTCCACACACACACCCTTTAAAAAATTTTTGCGTATGTTATCGGCTTTACTCTTGACCCCACCGGCCTGTCTGTGATATTGGACTGAGGATGAAAATACATCTCAGCCCACAGCATGTCACTTCCTGCTGTGTGACCTAATCTCCACACAGACCTTTGAAGCCCATACTCCACATACACTCCATGGAGGCCTGTACGCACACATCTACTAGTGTGTCGTTGTGCGTGTGTGTAATGTATTCAATAAAGTTGAGTTGTGCAACGCATTTTACAGAAGAAAATCTGTTGAAGATGCGGTTATCTTGTTTTATGGTCTTTAAAAATCCGGTCAAGGCCTCTGAATAATTCATGTCTGAAATCTTTAGGGCTGTTACAGGAGCTCTAGCTGGTTGTTAGTTTGTTGCTATTGACTGTATTTAAATGAATTTCCTTTTGATTGTCTGAAGAAAAATCCTCTAATATTCGCTAAAATTAAGAGCAGTTAAACTCCATCCAACATCATGGAGATACTGTGAAATACTTTTAATCATTAGTACTGTAGCTGCTTTGCTGCCGCCTACAAATGATGAGGGCTTTCCGTCTCCCTCATAAAGATTCCCATCCTAAACCAAACACAAGGACCTGTTAACGTCAAATGTGATTCATTTTAAACACTCTATGAACATCCCTCTTTTAAAGGGAACGTTCACCCAAAAATGTAAAATCTGTCATCCTTTACTTTAACTCACCTATATGACTTACTTTTTCTGTGGAACATAAAAGATATTTTGAGACTTTTTTTGGGGGTCATACTACAGTGAAGGTCAATGGGCTTAAGTGCTGTTTGAAAAGAGATGAGGGTAAGTAAATGATGACATAATTTTTATTTTTGGGTGAAATATCCTTTTAATAGTCCGTCAGACGTCTACTCAAACACCACCACAACTAATCTATTGACACAATACTTTAATAAACACAGTTAAAAAATACATTGTAGACGCCCACAAACAAATATGCTGACTTGCCTCTGTTGTGTTGGGTGGCCTCTGGTTGTTGTGTGGTTGTCTTTAGCATTGGTTTCTTGAGTTTCTTGAGAGAATAAATTCTAGAGAAAGTTTAGGTTTCCTTCTGTCAGTGTGTGTGTTGCTGGACTCATCAGAGAGGGACATAAACCTGGGGCGGGGTAAGGGAGGGTCCCCTCTCGCCTGCGGCCATTGAGACTTTACACCTCTTCCTTGATCATTACACTACGTAGTGATCATGACACCCACTTGTATGCGGGGTGCTTGCAGTCAAGGCGAAAGTGATGAGGGGTGATCTGAATGCAATGTTTACAATGTTTACAGTCTTACTCATCTTACCGTGACAGGACTGTAATAATAGCTAATATTTTGTTATATAATACTTACTGGTCAATCTGTTCAGCCTCTACATCATTTTTTTAATGTATTATTTTTCCCTGTCCAACAAGGATGCAATGCATTGGACCAAATGGTGAATAGAAATTGTTGTTTTAAAAAATTAAATACTGTTAAAGTGCTGCTTTTGTTTGGTGTTTTTGTTGAGGCTTTCTATTCAGAGTAAATATACTTTCACATTTATTGACAGTTTTGACCTGTATTTTTTAATCACAAAATGCAGAGCCCTTCGTGAGCATAAGAGACTGCTTTCAAAAACATAAAAAATATTTACTGAACTGAAAATCTGACCCCAAACTTTTGAATAGTAGGTTACATGCAAACTCGATCATTAAGTGTTCAAATATAGAAGCGTTCCTCCAAATTCATAACACAGTGGTCATAGGTCATTTCTGCAGAGACCTGTAACCTTAACTTTCAAACACAATAATGTATGTTGATTTCTGCATGCATTTAAAGTGTATTTTTAATATACAGTGTGTATGCTTAAATATTTCCTATAATTTCCTTTCTATCTCTTTTTTCTCCGATGCTGCTGCTTCTCTGTGGGGTCTTCTAACAGGTAAGAAAAAAATATTTTATTCAACAGACATAAAATACTATTAGTATCATAGAATATATGGGAATGTTTGTTTAGATGCAGTACTGTGCACTAATTTAGACCATTAACAATCATACGTTCTCCATCTACCCCAGACCTTCACTGATTTTACCCTGTCCAGATCTAATTTCATATCTATTAACTTTTCACTTTTTTTTTTTTTTTTTCTTGTTTTTTTTTTTCTTTTTCGCGCATCGGCCTCGCGAGTCTCCTCTCTCTTGCCATCCTTTTGGGAGGAACCTTTACTCATCTTGCTAATGACGTTGTTCTTCCCAATACTGTCATCATTAAGATCATCATAGCCCTAAACGCTTGCTGGCGTTGTTGTCCAAACATAACGGACGAACCTCTATTACCCTTCACAGCCGGACTACCTAACGTTGCTAAAAGCTTTTTAAACTACACCAAACTAAACCCTAACTACTCCTAACTCTACTTACCCGACCTCTACGAACTTGCTTTCCCCCCGCTCTGCTTTTCCACGGCGTGTTCCCGCCCCTTCCTGTTTTAATAAACAAAAAAAAAAAAACCTACCTCAAACAACACCCACCACCCACCACACAGTAACCAACGATGCCACAGAGCCTACGTAAGAAGCCAGTTTTCGTTTTTTGCTGAGTTCTCTTTTTGCCCAGGGTGCTTCTGGACAGGCATTTTAGTGCTACAAAGGGAATATATATTTTTAAGAGCTTTGTGTGGATGGATGATGTTAGAATCACTACTGCACTGGCTCGATCCTTCTCTCCCTCTCTCATTTTCTCGTCTCCTCGGCCCCCCACTTCGGCCGTAAGAAGAGCATGCTCTGTCTCCTTGTTTGTTAAATGTGCTTACGCAGTGTTTAGGTCAAGGACGCGCCCCTCACAAAAACATTCTTAACATAGAGATATACTGAATCCGGAGCAATAAGGAGAGTTGAGTTTGCCTCAGCAGATTCACATTGAGATGGCATTAACCCTGAACACTAGTCTGGGCATGTGCAGCCTAAGAAAAACAGCCCTATAATATGTGGCATTTATTTACATATTTAACTTTTGAAGTCAACGGAGAGAGAAGTGTGAACTGAGGGGAAGAGCATGTCGCTCAAGTTCAAGGATTCTCTTGCCTCACTTGATAAACATATCTGAAGATTCAGGCTTTAAAATCCAGGAACCCTGCTGGGGCGCAACCTGACCTCATAAGTTTATTAATTACTTTTGTTATTAACTATTCATCATGGTTTCTGATGTCCGTCCCAGTGCTGTGCTGAAACAAGACCTATATTCTTTCCTCTAGCCGCCGTATGAAAATCTAACAGTCCACTGAACTTGATAAGTGTGCCATCATCTCGTTAATCAAATTACTTATGAACCGAAATTGACAGTTTTCATTAATTATAAAGGATTATTCTAATTGCGATTCAAATTTATTCATTTAGAACAGACGGCATTCAGTAATATTTCAGCAAATTTGCATATTAAATGGAGAGGGTGGTTGATTAAGTATGGTAATGTATGCGCGATGCCTTATTTTGTTTCTGGTGGGCCATATGCGGCATGGTGGCTGGGGCAGGTGAAGACTCCAGAACGTGTTTAATTTGTTTGACAAACACGGAAGGGGACACAACACGTCCTCTGGCACCCTGCGCTCCACTCACCCCTTTGACCCTCACCTCCCTTTGCACCCACCTTTACCTGTACGTGAAATACTGTAAACAAACTTACGTCTAACTTTTTAAAGGGACAGTTCTCCCAAAAATTTAAATTCAGTTTACTTACCACATTCATGATATTCCAATCCAGCATGTTTTTTTTCTGTGGAACACAAATGGAGATATTTTGAAGAATGTTCATGCTGCTCTTTTGCTTTTTCCATCTCCATCATCTACTTTTTTACTAATGAAAGAAAGAAAGTTATACATGTTTGGAACAGCATTAGGATGAATCAATACTTTTTTTTTTTTGAGTGAACTATTCTTTTAAGATTCTGATTGATATGTCTAACAACATTGTTTTTTAAAAGTGCCATCATGTCATAGCGATGGCTGAAATCTGCTAAACCGGTCACACTTTAGTAGTTTATTCTTGTTCAGAAACTGGCACGGTGCTTTTGCGACTCTTCAAATGGATTTTAATACTATTTTACACTACAGCTGTGTCCCATTTGTCCTTTGTTCCCATTCTTAAGGTTAAATCAAACCCATTCTTTCTGGAGTTTCTCCACAACAGATTTGTAATATTTTTAATGTATTATGAATACACAGCAAGAGGAGAAGTGGAATTCGTGCTCCAAACTGCAAAAGGCAATGCTTTAGTGTAATTTAATACAATAGTTATGGCAAATGAAAAAAGAAGAATAAAATGAGCACATCTATCAACACCGTATGCATTTACACAATGTGCCCTTGCTTACACAGGAACTCTTTATCAAGATAAATATAGCTTGCATACTATACTTTGAATTTAGTTTGCAGATACTACATTTTAGAGCATTTGTGTGTTTATACATCACCTTCAAGCAAAGAAAAAGTACACGCGCGGACTGCCGTCATCTAATATAAATGCATTGGTGCAAATTTCAGTCTACTAGCGCAGTCCAATGGCAATAAAGCATTATTAGATTCCTTAGCAGGGGTCAAGCTCCTCTGACAGGTCAACGGTTAACCCTGTAGCTTTACACGGGCCCTGGACTGTTGTTCTGGCTGGGCGCCTGGGTGCCCCTGGGTGCTGGGCCACTTAAAAAGAAATAACCTAGCGCAGCTGCTGGTGTGTTTAATTAGATTTTATGTGTGTGTGCGCGCCTGTAATGATGCTGAAACGGATCCTGCGCTTAGACGGCTGAGTATTGACAGTCTTTGAGTGGCCCAGTGACAAGTCCATTCTTCATTACTCATGGCCGCAGGAAGAGAGGGGACTTGGGGTGGGGTATTGGGTGGTAATGGGGTTCTGGGATTTGGCAGTGGGCCAGCAGTGGCACACCCATTTGGGAGAGGCTCGGCGCGATTGCCATCACTTTGCCTGTCTCAGATTTATGAGGGCTGCTTTAGAAAGGAATTTGTGTCAATCATCCGTGCCCTGCCGATATGTCCATCACCCTGACAGCCTTTTATTTACGACATCATAGAATTAAATCCTATGTACTATGTGCTCCACACACACACACACACACACAGACAGATCTTTCTTTCAGCAATACATATCTCATTCATTCTGCCCAACAGTCATATTGTTTTATATACTTTGGCCGTTGCCCTGCTGAAGTCCAGTCATGCCAGGGAAGCCCTTATTTAATGCTGTGCTCTGTGGCTAAGTGGAAGAAACCTTTTAGAAAGTACATAAACACAGACGTGAATACTTAGCCAACGCAATGTTACTGTGGCAGGAAGAAACCTCAGTACTCATGAGGACGATAGATTACCCTCAAATGTCTGAGCCTTTAAACCGGACATGCTGTTTTTAAGTAGCTAGCTACAAACATGTCGAAAGTTTTGATAACTTTAACTCTATAAACTGTTACACTGGAATGACAGCAGTTAAACTGAAAAAAAAATTATAGACGTGGCAGATTATGCTAATGACTGCTATAGCACCCCCTTGTATCAATACAGAGAATACAGCTTGTAGTACAGTTAGAAGTGTGTGTTTTGGGGCCAAGTCTTCTATTCTTGATGTGCATAAGAGACTTCTTTTGAAAAGATGAAAAAATCTTACCAACCCCTAAATGGTAGTGTACCTATTCAACTGTTGTTATCCACCATTTTTTCATGACAAAGTTTAGCTTTTTTTCTAATGTAAATCTATGGAGGGTCCGTGTTTGGATAGTTAGACACAATTTAACTAAAATTACCTTAAAATAATAATAAAAAAAACATTGCTGCTGTGGCACGTATAGTAATGATATTTACAGAAAACCAAGATTCTAAAATTTATCTGAGTTAGCAACAGTAAACCAGGAGGAACGGATCTTAGCAAAGGGTCAGTCTAAGTTGAATTAACAAAGCTGCATTAATACTAAAGGGTGTAATAGGCCATCATATCCAAAACTAGCCTTAAAAAGGGTTTTAGGGCTTCCACTGGAGAACGGCACTCTGAATCCAGGAGTCCGAGACTCCCACTTTCTGCTTCCGTCAATGTGACATGATGAGTCCGACACCCCTCCACTTTGTCATGAGAAATATTTAAAGAAAAACAGAGTGGAATTACCTGACACAGGACAGGATTAGACAGAGAGCACAGACTGATACATTTTTCAGTGCAATGAGATGTTGTGGCTGAATAAAACATTGCTTTTTAAATAGGCATAGGCTAACATGGAAGGTGTTTCCTGCCAGTCTCTCAGCGAAGCCGTTGACAGCTACACACTCATGTCACATGCAGCCACACCGACTTACTATACAGTTCAGTATACTGTCTCAGTGCACTCTTTCTCGCCACTTTCACATCAAATTTGGTGTCATCCTCCCGTATTCCATCCGTTACCGATTGGCAGTCTGTCTGAGCATGTGTGACATGAAGAAATGTGTGTGTGTCACTGGCTGTCCTCGGTGACAAAGTACATGGTGCCCTCTTTGTAAGTACAGAGACCCATCCTGACTCTCTCACACAGTATTAGCATGCCAACATGCCCTCTTGCACCTTCCGCCTTCACACGTGATACTACACATTAGGCCAGCTCTCCCCTTTTTCTCTCTCCCGCGCTGTCTGTCAGTGACCCCACTGTTACTCTGAGCTCTTACAGATGGCCCGAGCTCAGATAGCATCTGCCTCCTCCCATCCATCACAAGCGGCTGCTGTGCGGAGCTCCACGGCAGGGGCCCGCGTGCCTGCCAGATCCGTTACCCCACCTCCGTGTGTGGGACTCAGGTAGCTGCCTGCTAGCCTACGGTCACTCCAAAGGGGGAGGAACCTAAGTCTCCACAATCCAGACTGGGAGCGAAGGCCTGGCTGCGGGTTATTAATGGGCCCCCCTCGTTGTTCCTCGGCCCCCGAGGCGTCTGCCTCTGTAGCTTCTGGCACGGGACACCGCCTCATAAATCTACTTAAATAATACTGCACGGCAGCTAGGGGAAAGGGGTCAGTACGGAAACAAGGCAGTCAGGCTGAGATGAAGTGTCAGTGATGCATGGCCTGTGCCCTCTGAATGCAGGTAACGTTCCTCCCAACACACACACACACACACACACACACACACTCACTCCCCCTCTCACACACACACACACACACATACATAGAAAAAAAATGGAGGAGGGAACAATGCACAAAACAATGCACAAGCTGGAACTATGAAAGAGATTTTATCAGGAAAACCAGATATATATTTTCATGTGAAACTTTGACACCAGAGATGCAGAGGAGTCCCCCAAAATCAGAGCTCCACCAGCAGACGAAGGAGCTAGGTCACAGCTAGTGGAGTGGCAGCTGAAAGCCGAACATGTGGTTTGAATTAACACCCTCCCCAGGGTTCAGCCCAACAGCGGGGGGAGGCAGGATCTGAGACTACCTTGTGATGATAGACACATCCGTCTGATTATTGTTCTTCTCTTGACACACATCACTTTCACATGCACTGTAGAGTTCCCAGGCTTTTTTCCTCTTCGTGCTTCAGAAGATTTAGTGAACTCAAAATGTGGATATGATAATATTTCTAGGAAGATTATAGACTGGGTTCAGAAACTAAGCAGGACTAGGTCGACAATATCACCATAAGTGACAAAAATGCATTAAAAAATAAATTAATCTGTTATCTAACGCTTGATTTAGTTGGGAATTAAATTCTACTAAAATGGATTACATCCGTTTAAATAAGCATTAATGTATATATGCACCCATAAATTAGTTTAAACGTGCCAGCCTCCAGCTAAGTCTTGGTTCCTCTCAAGGTTTGTTCTTCATCTGCTTGAAGATCTTAACCCTCTGGGGTCCGAGGGTGTTTTGAGGCCCTGGAAAATTTTGACATGCCCTGACATTTGTGCTTTTTTTCAGTTGCTTACAAACATTTTAATGTCTAAAGTTTAATAACACTGTAATCAGCACAAACTGGGCTACAATAATATTTGTGCAGCATGTATGTATGTGATTGTGTTTTTGAGAAAACAACGTTTCCCTTTCAGTCGGTCACTCTCGACGTCACGTCGGAGGACCGACGAAATTGGGATCTCGCTTAGAGGGACCAATCTACTTTGAGTGTAAACTAAACGAGCCAATGCACATTGGCATGCGATTATTGCATCCAGCTGCTGCTGATCACAGCGTGAGTATAAGTAGGCAGCAGGTGCAGCGCATATTCAGCTTTTCGCTTCGGAGCCGAGCGATCACATCGTTCTGCTCCTTACTACTCTACTGAGAGAAAAAGACTGAACGAGTTCAGCGCGCTCTTGGAGAGCTCTTCGTGTTGGTGGACGGCGCTTCAGCGGTGGTGGTTTCCCGTGTCGAGTGGTTTGCACACATCAGGCTGCACTACCCCCTATTGGTGTTGCAGAGTCATCTCCCTGTGCGCCTCAGCACGCTAAAATAGTTTTTTCCCTAAAAGAGCAATTTCGGGTTCGTCTTTTTAAAGACGACGTTGCTTGCAAACTTGACGTTACGTCTTTATAAAGACGATGTGGGTCTTGCTATAGACAACGTATCACCCGGGCATTCTGGATGCGGTTGTTACCTGGCGCTGGGTGATGGTCACGATCGCTGCCTCTCGTGCCTGGGCATGAATCACGCTGAGGTGGCTTTCGTGGATGGATCATGCTCCCATGGCGGGGGTATGACCATCTCAGAGATGCGGACCGGACTCCGTTACCTGCAAAAAGTGCCCGTGCCACTGTCTAGATCTGGGGTTCCCTCTGGTGGCAACCAGGGGCGTCCTTTTTCTGGTGGTGGGCATATGGTCCTTACGGTCACGGTGAGGATTCCCTGAGAGCGAAAGGGTATGCCCAGCCCGCCGGCTCTTCGAAACCAGCGAGCTCTCAGTAAGAGGTCAGGCCTGGACCCTTCCGGGGGTACCACACCTGTTTCTCCAGGCTCCCCGGCCCCCCGACGATCGAGGTCGATTGCAGCATCGGAGGTGAGCCAAGAGTCTTTCTGGAGAGGAAATTCGGCTGCGTTGCTCTCCCTCCGGGAGACCGTAACAATGCCTGATCGGATCCAGAAATCAATTGCTATGCTTTCCGCGGGCCGCCGTCGTGTATGGCTCGATTGAAGACTTCACTGTGTCCCGAGCCCTCAAGTTCCACTATTGGTTCTAGGGGTGGTCCGCGCTGGGTTCTCAAGCGCCGCGCGCCTCGGTGCCTTTCTTCCCGGAGGTGCATGAGGAGCTCAACAGGTCGTGGACGGCACCTTTTTACTGCCGGAAACTGATTTGCTGGATCCTCCTCCCTCACCACCCTCGATGGTGGGGCAGCTAGGGGGTTACAAGGGTACCCCCGGTTGAGCGGTCGGTTGCGATGCAGTTGTGTCCTAATACCGCCTCCAACCGGCAGGGAGAACCGTGCCTCCCCTCCCGGGTCTGTAGGTACTCGACTGGCCAGCGATGCCTATACGACCGGTGGAGAAGCTGCCTCCGCCTTACACGCTACGGCGTAATTGCAAGTGCACCAGGCCAAGGCACTGAGGGACTTGCACGAGGTGGTCACCACGACCCTGAAGTTCAATAGAACTCCGCACCGCGGCGGACCTCGCGCCACGAGCGACGAAGGTTACGGCGCGGTCTCTGGGTCGTGCAATGTGCACTATGGTGGTCCGGGAGCGCCAATTCTGGCTGTGACTGGCTGACATGCGCGAGACGGACAAGACACGATTCTTGAACGCCCCCGTGTCCCAGGCCGGCCTGTCGGCGACACGTTGGAGAACTTGCCCAGCGGTTCTCCGCTGACCAAAGCAGACTGAGGCCATCAGGTACATCCTGCCGGCGTGCAGCTGCTGCCGTCGCCGAGGGCGGCCCCCCTGCCACCGCCAAAACAAGAGCAGCGCTTCTGCGGCCTCCAGCAAAGCTGTGCTGTGGTGCCGGTCGCAGGGCAGCCGCCCCGCCCTTCCAGGCCCCCGCCAAACCTGGTGACAAGCGAAAGAGCAAGAGGCCCTGAGAAGGGCAACCCAGAGGTGGAGGGACGTGCTCTCAGGAGATGGTAAGCACACCACTCCCTCCCCCGGAGGAGGGCCGGGTGGAGAATCTTTTCATCTTTTTCCATCACTGACCTCTCGGTCGGTGGAACCCAAATTCTCGACAAAGAGCAATTCCTCTATTTCTGGGTCCCCAGAGGGGACGGGGGGTTGTGGACGATCTAGTGCGTATCACACTCACCCTCCTCTCTTGCCAGTGAGCAGCAGTGGGCGGATCAGGAGGACGAACCAACGGACTACCCACACAACCTTTGCTCGAACGCAGGTCAGTGTTACACACACACCAGACCCCGCCTCGGACCGTCTACGAGACGCCCGGGCCGGGTCCCTGCGTTTTTCTGCACTGCCCCACTGCGGGTATGCATGTAGTTCCATTGATGCCACTAGCGCGGTGTCTGGGAGCCTGGCTTGAGCTACCCAGCCCGTCTCGATGGCTCCTTCGAACCGTCAGGCTCGGCTATGCGATTCAGTCGCCCGGCGTCCCCCCCCCAAGTTCAGTGGCATCCGCTTCACAACAGTGAAGGCGGCCGATGGTCCTGTCTTGCTTGCGGAGATTGCAGTCCTACTGGCGAGGGATGCGATAGAGCCGGTCCCTCCAGCCGATATGAAGACGTGGTTTTACAGCTCCTACTTCATTGTACCCAAGAAAGGCGGTGGGTTAGGACCGATCTTGGATCTGTGTGTCTTGAACCGGGCCCTTCACCGTTTACCGTTCAAGATGTTGACGCAGGAACGCATCTTCGGGTGCATCCGTCCCCGAGATTGGTTTGCAGCGGTCAACCTGAAGGACGCGTACTTCATGTGTTGACCCTTCCGCACCACAGAACATTGCTGTGGTTTGTGTCCGAAGGACGAGCATATCAGTACGGGGTCCTGCCCTCCGGGCTGTCCTTGTTTTCCCGTGTCTTCACGTAAGTTGTGGAGGTACCCCTTGTTTCCTTGAGAGAACAGAGTATTCGCATTCTCAACTATCTTGACGAAGCAGTCTCAGGATCAGTTGTGCGAACACGGGGATTTGGTGCTTTCACACCTCAGCCTGTTGGGCTTTTGGGTCAACTGGGAAAAGAGCAAATTCTCCCCGACGCAGAGGATCTCTTTTTTTTTATGGAGGGGACTCGGTAAGAGCAGGTTGGCGGTCCCACTGAAACAGTTTCAGATGCTCCTGGGGCATATGGCAGCTACGGAGGCAGTCATGCCGCTGGGGTTGCTTCATATGAGACCGCTCCAGCATTGGCTTTATGGCCGAGTCCTGAGGTGGGCGTGGAAGCGCGGCACTCACCGAGTCCAGGTTACACTGGCCTGTCGCCAAACCTTCACCCCGTGGTCAGACCTTGTGTTCCTCCGGGCAGGAGTGCCCCTCGAGCAGGTCTCCAGGAATGCTGTGGTTTGCACGGATGCCTCAACCACCGCTGGGGGGGCCACTTACAACGGGCTTGCAGTGTCAGGGGTTTTGGACGGGGCCCCAACTGCACTGGCTTCCTCGAGTTGCTGGCAGTGCACCTTGTCCTGGGCCGTCTCAAAGGGCGCTTACGAGGCAAGCATGTACTAGTCCGCACAGACGCAGCGACCGTTGCGTACATCAACCGACAAGGTGGTCTGCACTCCCGTCGCATGTTGCAACTCGCCCGCCACCTCCTTCTTTGGAGTCAGAAGCATCTGAGGTCGCTTCGTGCTGTTCACATTCCTGGGCTGCTCAACCGGGCAGCCGACGAGCTGTCTCGAGCTGCGCTCCCGGGAGAATTGCGACTCCATCCCCAGATGGTCCAGCGGGTTTGGGGATGTTTCGGAGCCGCTAAGGCAAACCTGTTTGCCTCTCCACAAACCTCTCACTGCCAGTTGTTCTTCGCCCTGACAGAGGGAACACTCGGCACGGACGCACTGGCACATAGCTGGCTGCGGGGCCTTCGCAAATATGTGTTTCCCCCGGTGAGCCTTCTTGCACAGACACTGTGTAAGGTCAGGGAGGATGAGGAGCAGGTCCTACTGGTGGCCCATTTGGCCTTCCCGGACCTGGTTCCCAGAACTAATGCTCCTCGCGACAGCCCCTCCTTGGCCGATTCCTCTGAGGAAGGATTTACTGACTCAGAGACAGGGCACCCTTTGGCACCCGCGTCCAGACTTGTGGAATCTCTACTTGTGGTCCCTGGACGGGACGCGGATGTTCTAGGTGGCCTACCCCAAGAGGTAGTTTACACCATCACTTCAGCGAGAGGCCCTACGCTTGAAGTGGAACCTGTTAGTTGAGTTGTGTTCTTCTCGCCGAGAAGACCCCCTGAAGATGCCCGATCAGAGTTGTGCTGACCTTTTTGCAGCAAGGGCTGGGGAGCTAATTCGTCCCTCGGGCACCGGCGTGTAGGCGTGGTGATGTTGGGTTGCAATCGCTGCTACACACGACCCCGTAGTGGGAAGGGTCTGTGTGTTCGTGGGTTGGGCATCATGACCTGGCTCGTCGGGCAGTTTTCCTTAAGGGGGGAGCAGGTTAAATTCCTCCACGGCCCGGCTGGGGGCTTGGCTCGTTATTTTTCCCTCGGGGGGCCTGACTCTGGTGCTCACGGCACTACAGCAGGGCCCATTTGAGCATTTTTGCAGGCGGTTGAGCTGAAGTTCTTTTCAATGAAGACTTTGCTCCTGCTAGCATTGGCCTCCATCAAGAGGGTAGGGGACCTGCACCCATCAACGATTCGTGCCTGGAGTTCGGGCCGTCTGATTCCCAGGTAACCCTGAGGCCCAGCCCGGCCCGGCTATGTGCCCAAGGTTACCGCTACCCCCTTCAGGGATCAGTGAACCTCCAAGCCTGCCCTCGAGGATCCAGACCCACCTAGTTTTGCGCTGTCCTGTCCGAGCCTTAAGGTGCTATGTAGACCGGACGCAAAGCTTCAGGACTTCAGACCAGCTCTTTGTATGTCACGGAGGCCGGCAGAAGGGGATTGTCGTCTCTAAGCAGAGGATGGCCCTCTGGATAGTGGATGCATCACCTTGGCTTATTAGGCACAGGGTGTGCCCTGCCCGTTCTAGTTGAGCTCACTCAACTAGAGGTGTTGCACCCTCCTGGGCGCTGGCTCGTGGCGCCTCGCTGACAGATAATTGTAGAGCTGCGGGCTGGGCGACCCACAACACGTTCGCTAGATTCTATAGCCACCGTGTGGAGCCGGTATCCTCCTGTGTTCCCACCTCAAACGGGTAGAAGCACTGAGAAGGCCCCGGCTTCGGGTCCGTCATTTGCAAAACCACTCCAAGAGTCCTATACGTGAACCCTGTTGAGTTCCTCTGTCCCTTCCCCCAAAAAAAAAAAAAAAAATCTGACATCCAGACGTGGTGGAGCGTCCGGCGCCAGGCCTTCACTCGCTGAATCCTCGAGAACCGGTAGAAGGCTGGGTTCCATATGTAAGACCTAAGTGGATCTCATATGTGTAAAGTCCACGGTATAGCCTTGAACCCGTATTTCCCCGGCAGACTTCTGCCATTCCAAGAGGTTTACAATCACCTCCAATCTTCCATATACACCTAAGGAATGTTCATATGTGTATATGCTTCCAAAACCTCCTTCGGGAAGGTTCGAGCTCCGTAACACCCCTGTTCCAAGTGGAACGGGTACGTTTTCCCAGTGTTGTCCAGTCTTACTTATTGGGTAGTGCCATAGCAGCAGTAGGCCGGTCCTCTTGTGAAGAAGCCCTGGCCTACGCCAAAAAATAGGGGCGCAGGTGGCTTCCACAGGACACTGGAAGGGGCAGTAGCTGTGGCCCTTTGGTAGGATCCCAATTTCGTCGGTCCTCGACGTGCGTCGCGAGTGACCGACGAAAGGGAACGTCTCGGTTACGTATGTAACCCACATTCCCTGAAGGAGGGAACGAAGACGTCACGTCCTGTCGCCACAGCTCCTGTGCCACCGCTGAACGGCCGGGTCACCGGCTCGGCTCCTCAGCGAAAACCTGAATATGCGCTGCACCTGCTGCCTACTTATACTCACGCTGTGATCAGCAGCAGCTGGATGCAATAATCGCATGCCAATGTGCATTGGCTCGTTTAGTTTACACTCTAAGTAGATTGGTCCCTCTAAGCGAGATCCCAATTTCGTCGGTCCTCCGACGTGACGTCTCCGTTCCCTCCTTCAGGGAACGAGGGTTACATACGTAACCGAGACGTTATGCGTGCTTAGTGAAAAACTAAAATTTGAAGTCACTGAAATAAGGCCATAAAACACATACAGAACATTTGCTCACAAGACTTTTGAGAACTGGATCTTGAAGTCTAGAGTTTTTGCTTCAAAATTATGTGAAAATCATCTTACTCGTTTACAGAAAACAATATATTGATTTAAATTTTCTAAGACACTTTTTGTGTAGAAAAGGTATATGCGAGTAGGTGTGAATGATCATGCATACTGCTGTGATTCACACCTGAGAAGACAAAGGCCTGTAAGCATGCTGTTTACACAAACTACATTATTAACATTATTATGATGTTCACTGATACTAGTACTAATTTATCAAAACAAAGAACACAATTACCACATAGCAAACATAGTTTACCATACAGCAAATAAATCAAATGAAAGTAACATCTGTAAAATAGTGAATGCACACTTACTCTATAATTCTGAATGGAGTTGAAAACTGAACGAGCATCCCCTTCCTGTGAGAGATGCAGGTGAAGGCAAGAGTGGTGTATTCAGTCCTAAAAGAATTTTATAAACAATTGTTTCCCCATAGTACATTTAGTATAGTATGCATACTTCATGAGTATCACCACTGTCACCACTATCAACCACACATAATATTACCATATAGTCTAGGCATAATAAAAGTGCAATTACTATACTGTGCACTTACTCGGTATGATTTTCCAGCGAACTCAAGTTCGCTTGTTTTTGCTTGTCACAGTCACTTTTCGTTTGGCAACTGGAGGATCCTGCTATTCTTTGAAAACTTTGTGTATTTTATTTTTAAAAAAGCTTTAAAATGTAAGAAAAAATATACATTTCTTAATTTGTCATTAATAGACTAGCTATTTACACTATACTGTTCAAAAGTTTGGGGGCTGATTTTTATTTTATTTATTTATTTTATTTTTTATTTTTTATTTTTATTTGTTGAAAGAAAGAAATTAATAACTGAAAGTTATTATCAATAAATAAATGAAAGTAAAGACATTCCCATTGGTACAAAAATACTATAAATTAGTCCTATAAATTATAAATTAAATACTATTAAATTGAAAGTGTCAAACTTTCAAACTTTCTCTTCATCAAACAATCCTATAAAAATGTATCACTGTTTCCACAAAAAATATTAGGCAGTAGAGCTGTTTTCAGTATTGATAGTGATAAGCACCAAATCAGCATATTAGAATGATTTCTGAAGGATCATGTGACACTGAAAACTGCTGAAAATGTCAAATAGTTGTACTGATCAAATAAAAGCAGCCTCAGTGAGCCTACAAGACTTCTTTCAAAGGCATTACAAATATTATAAAACTTTGAACTGTAGTACATTCATGTTTATATCATAATTAAATGTAGTTCTTAAAATTCTGGTGAGTAAATAGACCTGATAAAACCAAACTGAGCAACACCTCTGCTAGTTAGATAGCATTGTTTTGACATGTTCTGTCTGTTTTGATTCATGAGTTCACTAACAGTTACTAACTTCTTCCTGTAGCAGCTCTACTCTAAGCAGCCTTCAGTGTTGCGCTCGGCTCAGAGAAAGCAGCCCGTGCGCCGGAGCTTTGAGCGCAGAGAAGATTGTTACATATTAGTTTAATAAAGTCAGAGACAAATGAAGCCGCCCTGCTAAAGAGGACTGTGTTACACACTTCATGAACCAAATTAGTGTGGCAGCGCAACACGCCGGCATGTCGCTTTTGTTCCGGAGATGATCTGCATAGCGGCGCTCATTTCTCAGACAGATAAATCTGATGGCAAGCCGTGACTTCCCCCCCTGAAGTAAATAGTGTAAATAATGAAAGGGCCTGCCAGCAGTGCTTGAGGAATGACTTCATCCCGAGCTATTTATACAGACTGTCAGAGGGGAACAAAAAAGGAACTGGGCAGGGAAGAGAAGAGAAGAGAACCTCCATCTGATTGGATAAAGAAACAGACTGGCTAATGCCTTCTTGGTAATAGAGATGGAGCACCACTTGAGTGTTGTGTATGTGTGGTTGGGAGGGAGGGAAGCTTTTAATTGAGAGGTGAGAAGGAGGGATCCCACAGGTTAACTCTATTCTTCAAGGGCCATTAATATGGATCAGATAAGGTTTTCAGTGCACTGCACCTCCAGTGACACATGGCATGCTCTATTAATCCTATTGATGTTGTGGACTTGCTGGATGATTATGGTTAATATTTAAAATAGATAGTTATCAAGAACCTTTGTACTCGGGTCACAGTTAAGAGTCAAGTACTAAAGGGCATGAGGGGTACTTAAGGATGTGCCTAAAACTTCTATCTCTCCCTTCAGGAGAGTTGTCCTGCTCATCTGATTATCAGAGCAATTACACCACCATTGAAAATTTGAGGTTGTTAAGATTTGTAATGTTTTTGCATTTATTTGATCAAAAATATAAAATTATTACAATTTTAATATATTATAAATTTAAAGTAACCTTTTCTATTTTATATATATTTTTTATGTAATTTAATCCAGTTACGGCAAAGCTGAATCAGTGTCACATGATCCTTCAAATCTTTCTAATGCTAGATTGTGCTCGTAAACATTAACTGTCATGATTTTCCAGGATTATTTGATAAAAAGTAAGTTAAAAGAACATCATTTATTTGCAGTATAAATCTTTTGTAACATTATAAATGTCTTTATTATCACGTTTAATCAAGTTAACGCATTCTTGCTGAATAAAAGTATTAAATTTATTTCAAAAAAGAAAGAAAATCTTACTGACATTTGGAATGGTATGTGTGTATCTTTACCTATGAAAGTCTGTTTCCACCTGTAAAAACTAATTAGAAAAGTAATTACAGCTACAGATCTCACAAAGTGACTTCAGATATCACATTGTGATTTTATATCCTGACTTTATATCTCATAACTCCAACTTTATTTCTCATTCTTGCAACTACTTGTAACTGTGACTGTATACCTCACAAAGTGACTTCATACAGTATCTCACAATTGTGCCTTACTTTTTAATTTTAAACTTTATTTCTCAATTACCTTATTTATTTATGTTAGGCAAAAACAGACGTCCTTACTTATCTGCTTATCTCAAACACTTAGCTTTCTTAAATGTCTTTGTAAATATATTAAATCAACCCAGTAAGCCCATTATTTTCCAATCCAACATTTTTTTTACTGCTGATTATGGTTGCATTTGTGACCCTGGACCACAAAACCAGTCATAAGTAGCACAGCTATATTTGTAGCTATAGCCAAAAATACATTGTATGGGTCAAAATGATTGATTTTTCTTTTATGCCAAAAATCATTAGGATAGTAAGATCATGTTCCATGAAGATATTTGTAAATTTCCTACTGTAAAATATTAAACCTTTTTTTTGTTTAGTAATATGCATTGCTAAGAACTTCATTTGGACAACTTTAAAGGCGATTTTCTCAATATTTAGATTTTTTTGCACCCTCATATACCAGATTTTCAAACAGTTGTATCTCAGCCAAATAGATCCTAACAAACCATACATCAATGGAAAGCTTATTTATTCAGCTTTCAGATGATCTATAAATCTCAATTTCGAAAAAAAAATTGACCCTTATGACTGGTTTTGTGGTCCAGGGTCACATTTGTGTCTTTGAAAGTTTCTTTTAACCAGGCCAAATTGTCTAAAGTGTATTTTAAACTGTAATATCACCAGACTCATTTGGTTTCCTAATTTAGTAGCTATTTAGGAAGTGTTTCATGTTCTTATAATTAGAGCTCTTGTCTCTCGGCTCCTTCTGGCCCCTCCTCTCTCCACTCTGTAGTTTTATCTTGACGCGGCTTGTACCGCAGATCAAAAAATTGTCCCACTGAGGATGCCGTACTGCTGGCAATTACCAAGATGTTTATTATATCTGGTGTAATAATTTTGGTCGCTACAGGGATTATTTAAAAGTTATTACTGCTTTGATGCTCGCGCTTTTCTCAGGTTGTGATTGTGTTTAATTGTACCAAAGTGACACATAAACCCCATCTTAATTTAATGAAAGCGAGAAAGTGAGATTATTAAAATATGACTGCATCGGCAGCCCGGCTGTGTAATTATTTTGGTAAATTTGTGCTGGGAGGCATGACAGGGCAAACTGTACTCATTTGCAGGAGGCTAATTTAATAAACCTCAACCCTCTTTATATGAAGGTTGAATGTTTTCCTGTTTAACCCAATTGAAAACCACACCAATTTGCTGTACTAATATTTCCAGCACTATCGGGCTAATGATGCTAACTCCAAACAGCCCGGAACCAGTAATTAACGGAGATGCTAATGAAAAGGTGATGGCACCTCCAGCAAGCTACGGCCAACACTATCTATCTCGGATCAGTGGAAAATTCCTCCTTTTATCTCACAGCCCATAATCCTCCTCTTCTAATTAGCCACTGCATTCAGGCAGAATGGAGAATCACAACGTTCATCCCCGCTTTTCCGGAGAGATTGAGAGAGCAGGGTTCAACCCAAAGAGAAAAGTGAGGAAGAGAGAAATGCTGTTGGTAGGAGGAGGGAGGAGGAGGGGCGAGACAGCAGTGTGTGTTACACTCTGCTGGTCACCTGTCAGCTGTCAGAGCAATTACAGCACCTCCTAGTGTTAAATGTTTAAAGTGCGCATTAGCATGTAGCACAGTGGCATCCTGTCCCTGTGATCCTGCGAGGCTGGCACTCGGAGACAAGCCCCTGTGCCGCCACAAATCGCTGCAGACAGCTCACTGTTAAAATCAATATGTTGCAGTTTTGTAGCGCTTCCGTCTGACTGCGCGGCGTTGTCTAATATAATGTAAATAATAAATTATCAGAAGCAGATTACCAGGCGGCGGAGACACTCCACCTCACAGTCTAATAGGGTCGCATGTCCCACTTTGCCACATCTTTTTTGCTCCTGCTCAGTCTATTGAATATCCTACAATTAAAAAATAAAGGTTCCAAAAAGTGGATTTTCACAGCTATGGAAGAACCATTTTGGGTTCCCAAAAGAACCTTTCAGTGACCAGTTCCTAAAAGAACCTTTTTTTTCTTAATGTGAAGAATGTTTTTCCACTATATGGAACCATTTGTGGAATCTCACTATTACAAAGAAAGGTTCTTTATTGGCATCTTTGGTTCCATGAAGAACCAATCAAATCTGAGGACTGGAATTAACTGAATCTAACAAATGGTTTTATACAAAGAATTGTATTTAAACTAATCAATCAAATGATGGAGAAAAGCACAGGAGCAGGCATATAAATAGATGCAATGTGCATTCACATACAGTATGTAGAGAGAGAGAAAGGGAGGGAGCAAGAGACATATTAACAAACAGTGTCATCAGCAGACTTTTAACTCTGTTGACTGTCATTTTTTAGAGGCCTTGTGCCAAAGCATAATGTAATAAAATAATATAACAATGTAATATTTAACAAAAATGAAATAAGATTCTTTAGATGTTCTTTACACCATGGAAAAATGGTTATTTTAAGAATTGTTCACAGAAATGTTCTTTGCCGAACACAAAATGGTTCTTCTATGGCAATGCTGTGAAAACCCCCTTTTGGAATCTTTTTTTTAAGAAGGTTCCATGGACACTAAAGGTACTTCATTGAACCAAAGCCAATAAAGAACCTTTATTTTTCAGAGTGTACAAAACGAATAAGTGGATTCATTAGAGATAATTAGAGACAAAATTAACAATTAAATAAATTTAGAAAGCATAGTTTGATTTTCATTTTCCACATGCACTTTTGCAAGGCCTCCTGTGAGCGCTGCCATTATTCAACTGGTAAAATGTAGCATGGACCCCTTTGCTGTGGGTTAAAAGAGCGATTAGGTTTTAGTGGGACACGCCAGATAACAGGAGACGAAGACAGGGAGCGAGTGAGCTCTAATTAGGTCAGTGGAAGAGAAAAGCAGCGCATTCGGTCTCTGTGAAAAGGTCCCTCTGTCCTTTGCGTCCCATTTACGGGTGACTGGATAAGACAGGTGAAGGCAAGTAGAAGTGGTAGCTGTCAATACGCCTCCCCCTGGACGCCCTCCTCGCTCAGTCAATCTCTCTTCCCTCTGGCCATTAATTATTTTGTGAAGCGGTGATGACAAAGGATCTTCCGCTCTGTCCAAGGTCTCAAAAAAGCCTCAACCGTGCCGTCCCGTCACACAACACACCCACGGAGGGTTGATTCCATCAGACACGTGAGGGGGAACCAACTCCCTCCTTTACATTTCTCTCTGCTCTGCTGTTTTCTCTAACCTCATCATTTCTGTATCAAAGCACAGTAAACAAGTGTTGTCCTGCTCTAGTGCGACCCTCTGAGCTCCTCCTCTTCCATGCTACACATTTCCATCTTTCAAAGACAAATCCTACATATTTTGCAATGGCATTATTAGTGTTGTCCAGCTAAATTTAAAAGTGCTGTAAAATCACTTTATGAGCATGGTTTAGTTTATGTCAATGCCTTAATCATTTGCTATTGCTATTGATAGTCAGAGGCATGAGCATACATTTTAAATACAAAACAATATCAGCTTTTCTATATGTACTGTACATATATTCCTACAAGTACTACTCTGATTTCATGGGATATAAATATTCTGGATTATTTATCTAATCTGAGTGAAATTATAATAATAGGTTTTGTGTAGCAGCAACAGCTTATATCTTCTTGATATAAGTGGGAAATTATAATTTTTTGACAGTCACAAAATATTTATTAAACATATAGAAATGTATAATTAATGTATATACAAAACTATAGTTAATATATTATGAATAAATAAACAGTTAAATATATTATACATTAAATTAACCTAGATTAATATATGACATACAAATTTTCAGTGAAATGTTCATTGTTTGTTCATGATATCATAATAAAATAACTAATGCAAACCATGTCAATAATAATAAATACTCATTTAATTCATGTCACAAACACCTAAAAAGGTACGCTTTACTTTCACTAGATAGCAAAAAGGACTGTGAGGTAACTGTCCATAAAGCACAGTTTTGAATTGAAAACAATTTTTGCAGACATCAGATTGAATGGCATTAGGTCAAAAAACAATATTTCTTTAAGGTTAATCTGACTGCATTCTTCTATCCTGGTGTTTTTTAGGGAATTTAGGGATGTGTGAGTTACCGAGTATTACTCAGGCTGGTTTGTTTGAGCCCTGTGGCAGTGAGTAACAGTGTACTGTAAAGCTCTAGTCTTCACACAAAAAGGCGGTCTAATGATCCCACTGGCTGCTAACCCTCAGGCCTGCGCTGTCCCTCCACCACCCCTCCATTCCCACCCTTCCTCCCTCCCTCCATCCATCCCTGCCACATCTGCTGCTTCTCGCCAAAGGAAAAAAATCAATCTCTCCATCATGAATTATTGAGGTGTTTGCCTACAGCCTCTGAAATATACAGGAGGGTGGTCTCTCTCTGTATCTCTCTCCCACTCTCCCTTTCTCTCTTTTCTTGTACATTTAGTTTAAGATATGTAAATTATTTTTTTTCTTACTTTCCACCTATTTGTGCAGTTCACATTGCTTTGAATGTATTGTGTGGTATCTTGTATTTCCCTCTGAGCGGTGCAATTAATTTGTGGCTTGTGTACATGGGCGATGCACAGTACAGAGGCTGTTTACAGAAAATATATCTGTTTGTCCATAGCATTATGTATGATTAGCTTAAACAGAGGTCATTTATGCTGAATTAGTCAATTACAGGCATTAAGCCAGAGATGGAAGGGTTTGATGTGTAAATCGTAGCAGAAAATGGACAAAACAGCTGCAAACTGAGAGTTAGAGCACTTCCACTCTCTAAACCCTCCCTTACCGAACTCAAGTTTGACTTGTTACACCATCGACTGCTGTACTACTGCTGGCCTTGCTCGCTCACACACCTCCACTGGCACTTGTAAACAATAGTTTTAGCTGCAATGATTACATTAAATCATTGTCATATGTTGTCATATGACATTCATTATCCCTCCTCCAGTGGCAGCGTTTGATTGACAGCTCCCTAAAACCCATGTGTGGTGGCTGCACATCATTGCCTGGCTTCAGCTATCAATTACAGGCTTGAATTTGAAGCATTTATTATGTAAAATAATTCTCCCGTCTGCACTGCACTCGTCTCCTGGGTCTGATCCCGCTGTCTGAAGTGAAATTTCTCTCCTCGCTCTCCTCTTTCACGTTCATTGTCTCTCGCTCACTCGTTCTGTCTCACTCAACTCTTTGTTGTTATTTCGCAGAGAGTGTGTCTTGCATGCATTGCTCTTAAATCGCTACGGCCCAGAAGGTAATGACATAAGATGCCAGTGGATTGTCTGAGAGAGGAAATACAGCAATTCAAACCGGTTAATGCTCAAGAGCTTTAGTATAGCAAGAGGAACAGGCCTCATTAATTGTACCCTCTTTGGAGTGAGCATACAATATACTATGATACTTTAAAGTATATATATTTATCTTTTTTATGTTTAGCTGGCTAATGGTCGTCTTGGACTTATACTGACAACTAGTGGCATGGATGCAGCATAATGCAAAGGCATTGCCACATGATGCCATTGCAGAAATGTGCAATTCAGTCAGCCATGACTCATTTAGTCCATTGGTGAAAGTGTCAAATAAGAGGAGGGCTAATGATATAAAGCAGTTGATCATGTGATCTCAAAAATAGCATCCCCTATGAGGATGTGTTACCCACTTAATGTAAAATAATGTATTTGATTAAAAAAAACCAGTAATATTGTAAAATATTATTACAATCTAAATCAATGTTTTCTATTTGAAAATATTTTATAATGTAATTTACTGTATGATGGCAAAGTTGAATTTTCAGCATTATTACTTCAGTCATCAGTGTCACATGATCCTTCGAAATCATTCTAATATGCAGATTTGCAGCTCAAGAAACATTTCTGATAATTTTAATGCTGAAAACAGTTGTGCTGCTTAATATTTTTGTGGAAACTATGATCCATTTATTAGTTAAATTTTTTAAACTTTTTATTCATCAAAAATATATATCAAACAGCATTTATATTGAACACTGTAACAATGTAAGTATACATATATCTTAAAAACCTGAAATGAGAAAAAATTACTAGTGTACCTTTAATATACAATACATGACAAATTAGAGGTTTTTCATAAATAAATACATTCTGTGCACAAAAAACGGTCCACACAAGCTCAAAAACTAAACAGGACTAAAAATAAATAATGCTTTCACTCTGAGGAAACATTTGTAGACAATGGAAGACACAGAGTGCGAATTCTTCTACTCTCATGTTATGATAAGAGAATTCTCTTTGCTCGCTTGCCGTTTCTTCTTTCTCTCTCTTTCTTTCTGAAATAGTTCTTCAGTTGCATTTGGCACCAAACTCGCAGGCCAGTGCAGAAATCCAGCCATAATAAATGGAGGGAGGAGGGAAAAATAAGACATCTGAAAGACCAGCTAAGCAAGCCAGTGATATTTCTTTTTTTTTGCCTGGGACAGATCTTTTGGAGATGTGTATTGTAAGCAATTTTAGAGCTGTCAGCACAACATGCCTACTGGTCTCTACTTGCCTGAAGGCGGAAGGAGGGGAAGGTTAGACTTGTTGTAGCTGTCAGATTGTTCTACTTGCGTTATTATTATTTTATTTGCAGTATCTGGTCTTGAAGGAATTATGAGCATATTAGAGACCATTCAGGAGCGAGGCTAATCGACGCACTTGTGTATTTTCAAAGCATGAGCTATATGTTTTTCTAAAGGGGGGCAGAGAGAGAGAGAGAGAGAATGACAAACAGAGGCTGAAACGGACAGCAAGTTACAGGGCCGCCCAACTTTTAACGCTACCGCTCAGAAGATTAGCCTATCACTCATCAACATGGTGTTGCCTTACTCAATTAGCCACAACTCAAACTCTGTGTTTTAAACAACTGCAACATTCCTATCATGCCCACACAGTAGAGGTAATGGAGAACTGCCTTGAGAGGACATCTGCCCCTGCTCCCATTAAGACAGCCCATGCTGCTGTCTCACCGAGGCATTCTGGGAGACGGGAATGAAGATAAGATGGTGTAAGGTGAGGAGAAAGCGGATGAAGAAAGATATCATGCCATACCGAATGGCACTTTGAGTGTCACTCCATGGCAAGAACTGGCATCAGCTGTGTCTCCCAGAAATGGACACATTTATATTCTCTTTCTCTCACTCTCCCCCTCTCACACTCTTATGGTCTGCGTTAGCCTTCATAAAATATTCATGTTGGTTGTGCTCAGTGCCATAATTGCCATCTCAGCTTCTGAATAATTGATGGCTGGTGCCGTTGACTTGGTCTCATTTACTGAGAGTGTGGGTAATACCATACTCGCACATGCCACATGCTCTAATGCCATGCTGCTGCAGTTAGTGCTGACTCCAGATCAGCCTCTCTCTGCACACCGCTATCATTCATCTGAAACCACCCTCACAGCTAGTCAAATGCATTTAAATCAATAGCGCTAGTGACTTAGGCTACAAGTATCACTGCAAACACTGGGGGGGCAATTTGATTTCGTTTGATGTGCTTTTAGGAGTGACTCGAACTCAATGAGAGGCTGCAGAGACTTTCCCAAATGCTCTTTCGTTTATTAAAGTGCATTTTTCTGTGATCGTTGCATTTTGAGTGGGTGTCTGATTGGAAAGAGCACTTTCCCATGTGGATGTTTTGTATTTAATTTGACGTCGAGCGAAACTGGCTTTATTTTTGTGAATCATTCCTCGGCTGAGATTTGAGGAGAATAACGCAAACGGCTTAACGGCTGATTGTCCAAGTTGTGCGACCCTGCAGGAGAGTTAATTAACAGGCCATAGCTGAGCAGACAGATGCGACCCCTAGACAGACCGAGGTCAAAGGTCAATTTGTTGAGGATTACATTAACCCTGCCTACACCAACCCCAACCCCATCACCAATCGACTGCTGCTTTAATTCATTGCTCTCCTTCTTTTTCGGCCTGACATTCACTCTTACCCCTCTTCACGGCTTGGGTAAGCTGCAAACACCCATTAGTGCACTGCTAAGTGAACTTTACAGGCTATTTGACTCACTGTGTTCAGTCCGAAGGGCACTGCAAAATGCACAGGAAACAATAGTATATCACATCACAGTAAGTGTAGAGAAAAAATTCCAAGAAGTCACTGCAAACCATCTGAATATCACAGAAAAATTTGTTAAAAATAAACACAGGGAGGAGGTGAATTATTCACAGCTGCTTGTGGGTATAAAGCACACAAGATGTGACCATTACAATATTATCATCATAGCCGTGGGTCAAGAAGCAGTTAAAAACACATTTTTAAATAAAATCACACAAGTTATTTTTATATTATATATCACAGCCATCATTTATTGTAAATGTTTGGCTTTTTGATCATAAAAATTCTATTAATTTAAAGAAATAAAATATTCAAATTAAAATCTGAATATAAATATTAAATAATCTGAACTGTTTTCAACACTGATAAAAGGAATGTTCCTTTAACAGCAAATCAGCATATTAGAATGATTTCTGAAGGATTATGTGACACTGCAGACTAGAGTAATGGATGCTGAAAATTCAGCTTTGAAATCATGGAAATAAAATATATTTAAAAATGTAAAATAAAGATAAAATAAAAATAAAAATCACAGGCTCCAAACTTTAGAATGGTAATGTAGATGTATATCTGTGCGATGTGTCTCATGTGTTTGATGACACTGCAGCATTCCCAAATGGGGCATTTTCTCAAGTGAAGTGAACTTCAACAGATTTATCCCGCTCAGTGTGTATAGCGAGCAATGAACACTGCACAGAACCCCTGTGAATCAGAGCGCAGCTACTCTCTCATTCTTCCACGTCGTCATCTGTACTCTTTCCATCTCAGTTACAGTTTCATTAGCAGCCGGTTTGATGTGCCTAAAAGTACAATGTAAGAGTTATTAAGCAGAGCAGTATGTATGACAGGTCAGGCTCTGTGCTGTGACTTAAACTCATCCTACCAATCAGACACTTGGAGCGTTGCCCTCTTCCTCATGCTGACTGTGGTAATAGCCCTCTCTAATTGAAGTGCTCTTAGCCACGCCATTTGCAACGTACCGTCCAATCTCTTCTAAAAGCATAAGGTCCCTGTCCGAAGTGCCCTATGGAGGGGACAGTGCGCACTTTATTAAACATTACACGTGTGATTACATGTCCCCTCCCTGTTCGGCAGGCATCGGAGTACTCTCGCTATTGCTAATGGAGCTACAGGGTCAACAAAGTCAAACTATACCCACATTACACATGTGGATGAGGGTTCTAAAAACTATGAGTGAGTGTTTATGTAAACGTGGCGTGCGGTTAGGAGACCAGAAGGACAAATCCATATCGTGGAGGGAAAGAAAGACAAAGGATGTCTTCCTAAAGTGAGGGCACCCAGGTTTTTGCGGGGGATTTAGGAGGACTATGAGAGCATGATGTCAGCGATGGGGTTAAGCCCAGACTTATCTCCACACAAAGCAGGAAAGAGAGTAAGAGAAGGAAAGCGAGAGCGTGGAAGAATAAGGGACAGGTCAGGAGCGCTCAGACAGGGTCAGTGGCAGGAGGGAATCAGTGGGGAAGAAAGCCGCGGCTTAGAGCTCTTAAATGATATTATAGACGAGGCCTGTAGCGCTAATCTGTTTACCCAAACAACACAGTGGATAACACACACAAACATGTTTTTATCAATGCACACACACTGAGTTGCAAAATGCAAGATGTGATCTATATGCGCAGTGCTATGCATGATATCATATTTGAAATATATACACACACAAACACACACATACAGTGTGAATTTTCCATCTGACATGCTACAAGGCACAAAGGCATGAGAAAGGGATGAATGGATTGATGCACATGGATGTGAAATGGTGTACAGTAGATTAAAGAGCAAAGGATGAGACCTGGACCGCTTATCCTAGAGGAATCACAGCCAGCACAAACAGACTATGCATCTTACATTCCTTCAGCACTAACAAGCCAGCTGCACACACACACACACACAAACACACATACACACATTTGTTTTCATATCGTGGTGGAGGCTTTCCATTGACTTCTGTTGTTTTTATAATAAGCTACTACAGACTGGCCTAAACCCAAACTTTAACTCTGACTAAACTTTATGTAGCCTATAAAAAAAAGCTATTTTTTTTTACTTTAAAGACAGCCCTGTGTGTTTAGTTACATATGTATGTATCTAAAACAATGAAAATTACCAAATTATTTCTCATTAGTGTAGCTCATGAAAGGAAGATATGTTATTATGTGTGCAATTTTTTTTTCTGTAGAAGTGAGCTAAATCTGACAAAACCACCAACACACTGGTGAAATCAATTATTTTCATGATCACACACACACATACATATATATATATTTTTTTTCTGTTATGGCTTGACTGTGAGGTTAGAAATCTAATGTAAAATATAAAAACATTAGACTTCTATAGTATGTCCCGCTTTTGACAGCTCAGTAAAAGTTCTTAGAAGTTGCCTTCACTGAGTGTCAATGCATTTGTGTGAGTAGTGACAGACAGCAGATATAATAGTGGATGGATGCTGCAGACACACGTTGGTTCTCAACTATACCAGTGCAGTGAACCAGAAAGCCATGAATGAAGAAAAAAGAGAGAAACCCTGCTGTGCTAATTAATATTGTAGATTTCAGACCACAGAGAAGGAGGAAAAACACACTGAATCACAGCCATACCTTTTTTTTGCCAGCCCACTGGATTCAGCATAAAAAATCACTGTTCTTAAAACCCATAAATAATAAACACTTTCAAATCATTTGACACACATTATTAATTTGATTGATGAATGGCACATTCACAATAGTGGATGTTCCCCTGGGAAATTTAGTAGGTGTGTCTAGCTGCTGAATTTATACATCTCTGAATAATAGCTGATAAGGATTCTACTATGGTTCCTTTATGAGGAAATCTCACTGGATTTGTGACTATTGTGAGTCTAATTGCGCTTTGGAGTGACCTCAACATCACACTTCGATCTCTCTTGATCTTTCTCCTGCTTTCTTCTCCTCTGACTGACCTGTTTATGGGTTCTCGACAGATGATCTGTGCTTCATTTTTAAGACCAGTGTGTGCGTGTGAATAAACGTGGAGCTGTGACCTTATAGTATGAATGCACAGAATAGTAAAAGTCTATACAGAAAAGTATGTTAACAACAAATATTAGATCTAATGCTGTCAATGTCAGAATCACAAAACACTGAAATCTTTACCTCATTCTCACACCACAGTCTAGATTAAAACAAAACAGACTTGCCTCATAAATTCTGTTATTCTGTGTTTTTCCAGGTTTTTCCTGAAATTCTTCCTCAAATGCAACCAGAACTGCCTAAAGAATGCAGGGAACCCACGAGACATGCGGCGATTTCAGGTAGGACCACATTCAACCAAATTAAAGTGGCAAAATTGCAATTTTAACCATGTATGTTAGTGGATAAGCTGCACTTGCATTGCTTGCTGCGTGAAATGGCAACACTATAAAAATGTCCATTAATAACATTAAAATCATTATTATATTAAATAATACTCAACAAATAAGTAGTTAATGAACAATTAAATAGTTTGAAATTACATAAAATGTAATATATTTCAGAGATATCAATTGATTAACTTTTTTAAATGAACTAATTACATAATACATGGTGATTAATCAGCTTTAAATACAATAAATCACTTTTATCAATATCTGAAATACATTCAATATTTAAATAATATTTAAAACACCTTAAATTAAGATAAGCATTGAAATCAGTGAATATATATATTACGAAACATGACCCTTATAAATTCTGTTTTTCATTTGACAATCCACAAAAAATGTATTTCACTAAAAATGTATGAATGGTTGACCAATGAAAAGTTTTCTTAACAGATAAAGTGCGAGTATTAGAGAATATATAAAGAGATATGGATGTAGAGAAGAGAGAGAAAAAGAAAGCTTTGAGCGAATGAAGTGGCTGCCCAGAACAGGGATAATGTAAGCTGTGTTTGCCAAGTCTCATCAAGCCTCTTCCTCTCTTGAGATTGAGAGACCTCTCAAAGCCTGAGAGCCATTTAAATCAAGAGGCTCCTCAGTTGCTGTGGGACACTTCTAGTCTACATTTTCAGCTCTGTGAGAGCTGTTAGATGCTGTCATTGTTCCAGGCTCTCTGGTGAAATGTGCCTGTTCGTCAATTTATCAGTCAGCAGTTACTTACAGACATACCGTGTGTATGTGCTGCCCCAACACTTCAGCTGTTTGTTTGAGCTACGTATTAATTTGTATACAAGTATACATACAGAGTATGTCTTTGCGGGTCAAGTGAAGTACAGTTGGCATTTGTCTCTTGCAGGTGGTGGTGTCTACGACGGTGAGCGTGGATGGACACGTCCTGGCTGTGTCTGATAACATGTTTGTTCACAATAACTCTAAACATGGACGCAGAGCTCGCAGGCTGGACCCATCTGAAGGCAATCCATCATACCTGGAACACGGTGAGTGTACTCACTGTATCTGTTTACATGCAGTGTGTTGAGAAATAAAGAACACACGTGTTTCATATTGATATACACAAACTCTTTATATACATTTTGTTTTCGTGTAGTGACAGAAAAAATGAGACAAATGGAATAAAAGACGTAGTGTAATGTAGTGCAACCCAATGTAAAATTTCCTTCATTATACTTTCCCTCACAACCAACTCTTTTATTTGCACACAGCTATGTAGTTTCATGGTTTGGCTTCATGAGCACAGATGGTTGCCCATCATGGCTAGCGCTGTACTCTTCCCTTACGTCAACTTATAATTTACAGACACAGCTTAAAGCTGAAGTGTGCCATTTCTAACCAACTAACTGTCACCAAACGGTATTGCAAAAATAGTGATTTCAGGTTTCCTGAACCCTCCCTCATTTTCAATTGTCTTTATAGTCTTGTATGATCAGGACAAAACAAGTATAATAGTGTTACAAACCCACAATGTTCACTGTTAACTTATTTATAGTTGTCTCAGCATATGAAGGGGATATGAAAAAAAAGCTTTAAAATAGCAGATATGACCTAGTGGGTATAACAAGTCAGGGAATGTTGAACAGTGGCAACAGGCAAGTTCACATGCAACAAATTACAAATGCAACAGGGTCAGTCCCACTGGAAAAACCTGGAGTGATTTGCTAATTGAAACAATCGTAATACACTGTAAAAGCTATTATTTTGAGCATTATTTTTTGTCTTATTGTCCATTACACTTATATAAATATCTGGGATGGGATAAATGCAGAGCACTAATTCTGAGTATGGGTCACTTCACTTTCATATGCAATTTTACTTAATAAATGTATTTTGCTTTAAGGATATTTAGATAATTCTATTGGAAAGCAAGACAAAAATACTGATTAAAGGTGCAGTCACATTTACCATTGTTCAAAACATTTTTGCTGTAATTTCGACAGGAATCTGTCCAATTGGGAATTTTATGTGAGGTGAAATATTTCCCCACACAGATTTCGCATCGGGTTCAGTTGGTCATGCTGAGTTTGCCATGTTGAGTAACAGAAAGCTGCTTCATTAAAGTGACTTCTGTGTGAGCTGTGCTTCATACGTCACTAATTACTGACAATGGACAATGGTCACAAAATCTTGTGCCAGGACCTTAAGAAAAATGATTTTTTTTTCAGTATAACTCATGAATTTGAACTTGAAACCTTTCATCCAGCCCAGAGCTTTAATCACTACAGTTTCTCACACTACCCTTCCAGACTACTTTCAACTAGTTTGCACGCTTTATTATTTAATGATCCAGGGTGCAGTTGAGCACAGACAAAACTCTTGACTCTCCACTGGATGAAAGACAACTGTGACCATTTAATCAACTCACAATGACTCAGAGTCAGCACGTCTATTCTGCTGCTGTCATGTTTTAATGTCACTAACACTACCAAATATTAAAGGTGGTTTGAGCTAACCTGGCTTTCATTTTACTAACAAACAGCATACCAACACTAGCTGTGCAGTAAAGCACCAACAATGCGCCAGGGCTAAGAAAAGAGCAGTGAATGCAGCATTCCCCAAGTGGCCTGTTCTCTTTAGGTTTGAACATGTGTCTTATGAGACCTCTAAGGCTTAAGCCCCGAGCATTTATTTTCTGAATGGCATGTGGCTTTATCTGCTGTCCTCTTCTAGTGTTGCAGGTTATGGTGCGGCCCTCCTAAATCTGTCTAATAACATGTGGACATGATTTGAGCACTGATTTGATCCTCAGCCGCAATCAAATCCTATCATTTTCTCATTTATGTTTGGGATGATTCTAGAGAAGAACGTATTTTTCAGTTGGACTGTTAACCTCTACTTATGATGAGAAACTGAGGATTTGAATGATGATGATTTGATGATGATGATGATGATGCTGATGATTAAGTTCTCTCTATTCTCCTGGGGACGTCTTCAGTATTTAAGCACAGTTTCCACTGCACGGAGAAAATTAAAAAAGTCGGTTTTCTAAAGCCTGCACAAATTTGAAAATATGTGGAGATTTATTATTTTTCTTTCCTTCTCTTTTTTCCAAAAGAAAGTATAGGATAATTCCAGAGACAGACAGGCTTATATTGTAATTCCTCATTATGTCTAATATAAAACCCTGACATGCACATATAAATATATTTTTCTTGGAGGGAAATGCAGAAACTCCAATGTCAGAGCTCCAAAATTCAATACGAAGTTTGTAGGACTCATTCCACTTGAAATTGAAACACCTGTCATTCACTGTGTGCTACACATTCCTGCCCCTTGGTATGATCTTATTAAGGGAACAGTTCACCCAAAAATGAAAATGTCCTCACCCTCAGGCCATCCAAGATGTACATGATTTTTTTTCTTCATCGGATTTAGCATTACATGACTTGTTCACCAATAGATCCACTGCAGTGAATGGGTGCCATCAAAATGAGAGTTCATACAGCTGATAAAACATCACAAAGTAATCCACAGGACTCCGGTCCATTGAATAATGAAATCATGTTTGTAATAAACAATAACTTTAAACCATTGATTCCGCAACATACAAGTCCTCTATTCATAATATTGCTTTCTGCAGTGAAAAAGTTGTCTCGTCTGAAACAGGAGAGAAATATGCTCAATCAAGCACTGTTTACAAGAGAAAATAGTCAAAACAGTTCTAAACAATTAGTGTTTGTTGTCAAGCTGCCTTTTGGATGGGAATGCGTTCTTAAGGAATTAGGGACTAATTGATTTGTTTCTTACAAACATGCAGCTTTTCACTTCACAAGATGTTAATCAGTGTACTGGAGTCAAGGGGATTACTTGTGAATTATTGTGATGTTTTTATCAGCTGTTTGGACTTTCACTTTGACGGCACCCATTCAGTGCAAAGGATCCATTGGTGAGCAAGTGATGTAATGCTAAATTTCTGTTGACAAAATAAACTAATCTATATCTTGGATGGCCTGAGGATAAATATATTTTCTCTTTTTTTGTGAACTATTTTAGCTAATATAATAATGCTTTCCACTCCCAATCTATTTAACACATTTTACCATATTTAAATTAATTCCACAGAATTCTGTAAGGTTTTCTTCAACACAAAATATGGCCCTCTAATAACCAACAGCACACTTCCCTTCTCTCACCCCTGCTTAGCCACTCTTGTCCATTATTGTATCAGTTTTAAAACACTTCCACTCCCCTCCAGCTAATGAGCCTGTTCTGTCAGATATGGCGTGCATGTGTGTTGATTGCTCTGGGCTGTGGAGACGAGGGTAAAGTGAGGGCACCAATACGTGAGGTCATGTCACAAATGCACTGTGGTGGAAAGAGGTGTCTGCAGGGCTTGAGAATGTTAGTTTGTATAAGAGAAAGCTATTGTGCTTGTATCTGAGATATGTGTAAGAGCGAGCGCGCGTACGCTTACATACAGCGTAAGGGAACAGATGGCGGCAGAGGAGGCACCAAAGTTTAATCCTATCAGATGGATTCACATTCCACCATCTGCTTAATCCATGCGCAATTTCAGCACCCTGCAAAAGAGTCGTCTTAGGCCAAGATTACCATCACAGATTGCTCCACCGTTCCTCTTCATCTCTCCTGGTTTATCACGCCGCCAAATTGCATTATGCCCAGCAGTCACCCACAGCACAGCTTCGAAGAAGAAAAAAAAAGGAGCACAGACAAGCTGGGGAAGTCCTCAAGGCCGCAAAGTGGATTACTTCACTTCTGAAAATTACTACATGGCTGGTACACAAAATATATGTGATATTTTGACTGGTCTAAGGAGATTTGCTTTGTATATTTGGGGTTATTGAAATGCTTTAAAATCAAGTTCCTTAATCTAAAATATGTAATTCCATACTTAATATGCAATACACCTTCAGGAAAACATTCAACAGGACACTGCAAATATGATATGAATCCTGGAAGACTATAAAGGTTGCAGTTTGGAATATTATTACTTAGCATTTCTATATTTAACATGGATATAAAAAGTCTTAAACTCACCCAAATATGATTACACACTTACCGTATAAAACAGACTTTCTGCTGTTGCTGAATAATAAAAATATATCCTTTTTAATGTGTTTTGTGCAAACAAAATCTATGTCTGACTAATCTAACCCTAATGTATATTATATAATAATCTTACACACTGTATATAGTGATATTTTGTGCAAATTGAGTTAAAATGCTGTTTAGTTAAGTTACCCAATATGAGATCCCTCATTATTTTTGTACAAGATAAAGTAAATACAGCTTTTTCTGCTAAATAAATAAAAACACCTTCTATGTACATTTATTACCATTCAAAGTTTGGGGTCAGTAAGATTTTTCTTAATTAATAGTTTCAAAAACTATTTTAAACTATTGTTTAAAAAACCTTTTTTTTTTCATTAAAAATGTTTCACAAAATTTTTCTACAAAAATATTAATCAGCAATATTTACAACATTGATAATAATGAGAAATGTCTATTTATGCTTAAAATCTGCTCAAGGACCATGTGACAATGAAAACTGAAGTGGCTGCTGAAAACTGTGCCATCACTGGAATAGAATAAATGTTATACTTTTTTTTAACTATAAATGCAGTCTTAGTAACTATTAAAGAATTCCAAATTTTGGAATGGTAATGTAGCTAGCTTCTATTCATTTGTAGCTTGTAGTGGTGCTAATTGCTTTTTCAAGAGGGTAGCATGATTGCACTATAGCTTCACAAACCACAGTTTAGCTTCCCCAGACTATTTTTCCCCTGCTGTTGAAACTCTCCATCTCCCCTGCTATTATCTACGCTAGCTCTTCCCAGGGCATCGCCGGTGGCTGACATACACCAGTTTGAGCAGTGCGAGTGAGGCCTACAGCCTCGTCTCATCTCAGTTCAGGTTCTATCAGCAGCACCGAGCACCTCCTGCACACAGGCCATCTGCCTCCACCGCACGTCTGCCTCAGTTAGGTGCACTATCATATGAGCGTCGAGTGTAGACCCCCACCCTCGCCCAGGGGTCCTGCCTACAGTCAGAGCGGTGTGTAACACTTGTTAAAGGATGTGTGTTCAGTTCCCTATATCAGAGTCACAGTGGACAACAGAGCCACCCGTGATAGACTCTCCGAGTCTCCGAGGACTCTTATTTTTCCTTTTTGTTCTCCCTCATGTCTTTTCCTTCTATTTAAATCCAGCAGCAAATTGGAACAGCAGTAATTAGTCGGTTAAAGCGCCTTCAGTGAGACACCGAGCTTTAGAATCCGGTGCCAAAGTTCAACACGCTGAAATGAAATTTAAACTCATTAAGGTGTTGAATTTTTATGGCTGGCTGCTGTTTTCTCAGAGTGTCCCAGGGCGCCTGGCCTTTTGATCGCCTGCTGTAAGGACTCCGGATTTCTCTGTGCCTGGCGAACTCCGGAGCTCATGACATTTGCACGAGTGTCATAAAACAAGCGCTCGCACCTGGCCCCCTCCCTCCTCACGCTCACATGGGGTCAGTGTAATATTTAATAAAGGTGTGTGTATAATCAAGTGGAATTAGCATTCGTGTTCTCCTTCCACCCCCAGAGGGGAAGGAGGGAGGGGTTGGAGGGAGGAGTGCTGCTATTGTACACTCATCACTGACTGATCTTTTCCAGCCTGAACCTCAGATTTCATTAATTATGTCCATGACTAAAACAAAGGCGGAGGGGAATTATGCCTTTTATAAGCAGAGCACCAGGGGGGCTTTCACTCTGTGTCTTGTCTCCCTGCTGTTTTGCCTGCTCTCAGTTTGGTCAACCGAGTCTGAGCATCTGTGGACCAGAATGCATAAGTTGCATATATCATATAACAGTATCAAAAGAACAAAACATTTAAATAAATGACAGATGAACATGAGTGTGCATGGGGACGACCAGAAATAAGTGGGAAAAGACATGTAGAGAAATCATCAAGCGAAAATATACAAAATATAGACAATGCAGAATATTGTAGTCTAATCAAAATTCATCATACTAATGCATCACCCTTACAACTATATGGAAATTGTGCAAACATGATTTTACTTATTATTATATGATTGTAATATTAATATTCTGGCTGATGATAATTATTTTCATGATAGGAATGACTAATTGCACTAAATAATGCAATAACACATTAACCACTAAAATATCTTTATATATTTTTTAAATGCTAAAATGAGTTTAGTGTTACAACTTTATATTTGTAATATATTATTATTTTTTATTATTTATTACATTTACCAATGTAACTTAAATATTGTATATTATAATTTTTTTTATTTTAATTTAATTTAATTTACTGATGATTGGTTTTTTAATCACTAACTAATTGAGCATTAAGATAACAGCGACACGCAATAGAAAATTTGAAACTTGGGAAAATGAGCATGCACAATTACATTTCAATATTTAGATTTAAATTTTATAATAAATGTATATGTTTAATGTGTGTGTTTGTGTGTGTGATATGTATTATTATAGATATATATAATAAATACTGTATTAAATTAATTAAAATATCAGTGTTTAATGATTTTAAATACTTTTTTAAGTGGTTATTTTTCACTTTCATGCAAACGAACATACCCTAATTTAGATGAAAATTTTCAGATGGCTTTTGTATCTGACTCTTTTCCTATAATATATATATATATATATATATATTATATATATAATATATGTGTTTTGTGTGGGGTGTTTGTGTGTGTGTGTGTGGGTGTGTTTTTTTGTGTGTGTGTGTGTGTGTGTTTGACCCTGGACCACAAAACCAGTCTTAGGTCACTTTTTTTTTAACCTCAAATTATACATAAGTCTAAAGCTGATAAATAAGCTTTCCAATGATGTATGATTTGTATGATAGGACAATATTTGGCCGAGATACATCTATTTGAATCTGAGGGTGCAAAAAAAATCTAGATATTGAGAAAATCGACTTTAAAGTTATCCAAATGAAGTTTTTAGCAATGCATATTACTAATCAAAATTAAGTTTTTATATATTTACGGAAGAAATTTTACAAAATATATTCATGGAACATGACCTTTACTTAATATCCTAATGATTTTTGGCATTAAAGAAAAATCGATCATTTTGACCCATACAATGTGTTTTTTGCTATTTGCTACAAAATATACCCCAGCGACTTAAGACTGGTTTTGTGGTCCAGGGTCACATATATAACTTAGATCAAATTGTTAAATTATATATGTTTATTAAATTAATGTATATTATCTCTTAATCGATAACCAATGGTAAAGAGAGAAGAGGGTAAAAGAAACTTGACAGTTGTGCTGTAACAATGCAGATTTAAACTATGGAGTGGAGTTGGAGTGGGGTTTCTGTCACCAGTGAGAATAAGAGTGAAGCTGGAGCAGATTCATTACAGAACACTGAGCGGGGAGGAGACATTGCTGTCACTCCACTCCACTCTCTGATTTCGAGTCGTGTTCCTTCATGTGGTGATGGCTACAATCTAATGTTCCCAAAACACAGCTAGAGATGATCAAGGTGAGGATGCAGGTGATTTCCAGGCAACCACAGCAGTGAATCATGCTACTATACAGGGTAAATTGAGATAAATGATCAGTGAGCGGGCGTCATCTCTCATGCTCGCGCTGCTGTCAGGAAGCACATGGGGATGGCGCAGAGGAATGGCCACAGTCTAATCATATGTGACGACTCTAATGAGTCAGTCACTTGTCATTAAGCTGTGCCTAAAGCTTCCTAATAGAGTGTGGCTCATAAATCTATTTGCCGTAATCAGGAAGAAATCAGTTGCACAGGTTTAGATTTATTTCCTAAGTATTTAGTCTGTGCATGAAATTATGTCACAGGTAATGCACACGAGTGATGATTTGCTGGCTGCTTCCAGATGTTTATTCTGATGCTTCTTGACATTATTTATGTATTATCTCTTTACAGGTGTCTTGATGTGTACAGGCAAATACATATAGACATCATTAATGTATATTGCTTATGCCTTTTCGAGATAAACTAGCTGTTTATTGTATACAACAGCCACTGGCTTACTCGTTTTTTTCCCCTCTTCCTCTTTCTCTAAAACAGCTACCCCTTGCATTAAGGCCATCAGTCCCAGTGAAGGCTGGACGACAGGGGGTGCCACAGTCATCATCATTGGTGATAACTTCTTTGATGGCCTACAGGTCATCTTTGGCACCATGCTGGTCTGGAGTGAGGTCAGTTACCTTTCTATGCAAACTTCTTCCAAAAATAAATCCATGCCATGCTTCCGCCAAAAATCAACAACAACAGAGATTTGGGAATGACAACTAGGATCAAACTGAATTTGAATACAAAGAAAAAGCAATTAATGCACCTTTTTAACTAAAATAGTTAAGCAACCTAATTAACAAATATGCCTGATATGGAAGATGCATTCAAAATCCACTTGGCTTACAAATATGAAAAGACACATGCCAGTTTGAATGGGCGTAATGCTTCTGTTCTCATATTTGGTCAGCCAGTCTGTCTGTTTTCCTGTCTGTCCATCTGTTTTGGTCTTTTACTCACTCAGTTTCTGCACTGCTCATGTTGGGAAGAGCTAGATGAAAGAGGTAATTCTATAAAAAGCTTCTCATTGACAATGCCATATTTATCTGAGAGGTGAGAAGAGCAGTGCCTGGCATATGAAAGCCCAACTAAGTGAGCAATGAAAGGGACAGTTTAAAGCCATGTAAAGCAGCACCAGTGCTGCTGGCTTTGAATATGACAGAGCGTTTTCAGAGAAACTGAGCACTCGCAGCTGCTTTGTAGTTGCACGGATCCTCTTCAAAAGCGATTGAGCACAGTTTCACAAACACTATAAGCAGTGAAATCATAGTCTAATCAGAGAACAATACACTACTGTGTAATAGCTCAGCTAGACATGGGTAGCTTAAATGCATGTTTTTAATTTTTGTGAACTAGTTCTACAGTACAAGAGTCAGACAATTCAGATGCAAAAAAAGGTGGACAGAATTTTGATTATGAAATGACTTGGATTGTCTGCATCCACAACAAACAAAAGCTTTATTCTAATTGATTGCATGGCGAGATTTGTGTCACCATATGCAACTAACAGAAAAGGTCATCTCTGATTCCAGTACTGACCAGTGACTTCTCATAACTTTATGTAGCATGTCATTGATATTTTTCTTATACTAAAATGAGGGACAAAATAAAAGGAAGAATAACTGAAACACTGATGCTCTCAACATCTCAAAATATACTCTAGGATATGTTCAGAATAGAATGCATTCTCAGAAAAAAGGTACGAAAGCTGTCACTTGTGCGGTACCCTTTCAAAAGGTACTAATAGTATGTACACTTTACGTACTAATATGTTTCATTTAGGTGTAAATAAGATACAAATATGTACCTTCTAGCTTTTGTACATTATGGTTACAGCAGTGACAGCTTTGTACCTTTTGCTTAATATGTAATGTATACTCCACAGTGTATGCTGCCTACTGTTTTTTTTAATAGCATTAAACATTTAGAGCAACAATAGAAGTAGGCCTATATTGTTGTCACATGACATAATTATGTTGCATGTGTGAAGGTGACCAATTATAATATTTAAAACAAAACGTAATTATGAATAATTGAAAGAAAATACAGTATATTTAAAATAATAATAATTGAGTAAAAATGTCTTATCTTTTGGAAGTAAATAACCAAATAATGAATCATGAAAGAGATGTTAAAAATGGATGTTGTGATCAGTTCGGGTTCCTTTGGAATACTGGAAATGAAAGGTCATACACATTGTATTGTGTTTATTTTAATATTTTGTTGCCTTATTTCAACCTATGTAATCTGTTTTATTTTGTCAACGAAAAAAAAGCCCCCCAAAAAAAACACTTCTTATTTTCTCTTTCAGCTCATTACCCCTCACGCCATCCGAGTTCAGACTCCTCCCAGACACATTCCCGGGGTTGTGGAGGTCACTCTGTCTTACAAGTCAAAGCAGTTCTGCAAAGGTACACCGGGCAGATTTATCTACACAGGTAAGAATAACATTAAGCACCCTTAGCTATACTCAGCCAGCTACGTACAACAATCATGTCTTATTCCTTGTCAAGTGTTCTTGATTTCTCGTCGTTCTGGGTTGAGTAAGTCACCCAGTGTTTCCTGTAGTGAGAAACCTACACCATAGAGGAATCCTACCTATTTCCTGAGCACACAGCTTAATACGAACGACTGTGCCTCGAACTCCAGGAAGATTCTGCAGCCTGCACAGATAAGGGAAATGTAGGACTTATCTTATAGAGGAAAAAGAGGTCACTTGTGATATCTGCTGGCTTCAAAATGAGTTTACAGTACACTCTACATATTGGGAGTTCAGCCAACTAGAAGTAATTAACTTTGGAGTTCCAGAAGTAAGGGAAACACATGATGGAAGTGTATGATGGAATCTAATGGTAAAACAACATGAAATCAGTGGAGGAAGAGGTGAAGAGTTTGTTCGCTGATCTTGCAGCTTTTTTAGTTTAAATTTAGAGTTTGCAGTCAAAGTACAAGCACAGCTTTTCTGAAGAGTGTTAAAACGCTGAAGGGAGCAATGTTAAAGGCCTGTCTCATCAATAGGTTTAAACAGTGCACAGCTGTGGGTATTGTTGGCTCAGTAGGTGTCTATGTATATGCCTGTGCATTTGTGGGTGTGAATGAGTATGCTCAATGGGTTTATGGCGCTGGACTTGGCTTCTTTTCATGGCCTATTCAGCGAGCACATGGGGAGGAGTGGAGGGAGGGATTTAGACGTTCGCACACAACCATACAAACACACATTCAGCCACACACCCTCCAAAACAGAGGGCAGATGGTCACCCCATTTTATGGCTGCACTTCTAGATGTGCCCCTTTTTACTAAAGATTCAAGCTTAATAACCATCAAGAAAGCTTTTGATTAAATGTGTCATTTTAATGCACACAGCACTCAAACTCAGTTTGAAACTCAATGCTGTTAATGACAAGAGACCAAATGCAGAGCTGTCGGTCTCTACACACATTAAAATGGCGCCCAGCCCTCAGGTTGGTCCCACCATTCTTCTCAGTTTGAAGCATTTTGGGCCATCTCTCTTCCTCTTGTCCCCCTGTCCTAGCTACTGCAGTGGGACGTCAGCCTGCATGTGTCTTTCTTTCCTGGCTCCAGTTGGCACCTGTGCTTTGCCCAGTTGCCAGTGGGTACTAATCATAGAGTATTGGCAAAGCTATGTGGCAGCTGGCAGTGGAATTACACATGGGGCATCTGGCACCTCTAATCAACTTCTGTCAGGCAGAGGAGATGGAGACCTAATTAAATCAATGGTGCACTGATGCTGCCTCGCTCAAACACCACACAGCCATGCGGAAAGGCTGAGCCGTACCTGGAGAACATCCCTCACAGCCATGGTAGAGAGAAAAAAAAAATATTTCAGGAAAAAAAAATTCATTTCATTTAGCTTTTTTTACTTTGAATGCATGGTTCTCACAAGTATATATACTATGTGCATGATTTTAGAGTATTGTCTTTATGAGTAAATTATGACGCTGATTATATTTTACACTGTTCCGTCTGTAGTGATAGAGCTGTTTTGGCTTTGACTTCACTCTGATTATGAACCCAGCAGCCACCCAGTAAATGGATTCCTCAAAGGCCTCTCATTTCAGAAGTCTCGTATTCTCTAGGATTCTTGGCACACGCTCGTGTGAACTGTGCCTCTGGCTGGCCAGCAGTTTGTAGTTAAGGGGATAGTTCACACAAAAATGAAAATTCTGTCATCATTTACTCACCATTATATCGCTCCAAACACGTATGACTTTCACTCTTCTGTGGAAAACAGGAAGAGAAAATTCTAAGAAATGTGATGGGTGTTTTTCCATGCAACTATAATAAATGTGGTCTAAAGCTGAAAGAATCAAAAGCACTATAAAGTGTGCATGTGTGTGTGTGTGTGTGTGTGTGTCTGTCTATCATATTGTGTTACAAGTAGATTCAGAGATAGAGCAAAGTACCAGTAGTAGAGTACCAGGTAGTGTCACTAATGATCGATCATGAAAACATAAAAATGCAACAACTTTGGTTATGTGATGCACTGAGGTGTGATTTACAACGGGAGGCTGCCTGTGTTAGGATTCATCTGACAGAAATTGAAGCTGTACTAGATAACTTTCACACCAGGACAACAACAGCATTCGCTACTCAGTACTCTGGAGAAGCCATAACACAGCACGGGCTCACCCTGGAGAGACACCTTCTTCCTTTTAGACAGCTGGATGGAGTACAACTGAATGGAGTAGAATGCAGGAAATTTTACGCAAAGTAGTTCAAATGACTTTTAACTTCACAAGCCATATTAAAAAGGAAATGCGTTTTCAAGGCAGCCGTGAGGAAAATATACGCACGTACTTATTCGGGTAATTACAATATAATACAGGAAGAGCAAAGAGACACATTTTCTGAGCAATATACCATCAGGTTTGCCAGTATGCCAGTATCTTTAATTTGTAGTTCATGTTTGCTGGGGGTTTTTAATACCTTTTGCAACAGTACCTATAGTAACGAGTATACGACACGTAAAAAACAAACAAACAGTGGAACACAATGTAGTTACCAAATAAGTCAAAGACGCAATATTGATATTTATAAATGTATTTTTTAGACAAGCACTGGAGCAGACAAAACATCTCTCATGTTACTTTTATCTTAAATGCTCTTTTTCAGTAAATGTGTGGTTTTCAGTAAATAATAACTTAAATTTTGGTCTGTTTCTCACATAAAGATATCATTTAAGGTATGGAGTTTGACAGCTCCAGTACCCATTCATTGAATTCAACTGAATGGAAGAATGAACACTAGATTTTTTTGTGCACTATGGAAAAAAAAACATATGGTTTGGAACCACAGAAGGGTGAGGAAATGATAGAATAAAGGCAATATCAGAGTACAATTAACTGAAATTAACAAAATGTTTCAGTAATGTGTGGTACAGTAGCAATCATTTCCCATCTCACCAGGCACTTTTCTGCATTGCTGGAATGCTAAAGTTAAGGCCCTTTCACAAACCCAAGCTTTAATGAGGAAGACCCAGTCAAAGTGATGTCACCCACAGTTACTGGGCCTCTGCAATTAAACATCCAGAAGCTCTCTGCAATTATATTTATCATCAGAAACAATTAAACACTCACCGCCTGGGACATTACCCATCCTGCATGGCACTCCGCAGATAAGAGGGATGAATCATTCCTCCCTACTTTCTCTCCCTCGCCCTCCCTTTCAATTCATCTGCAACAAATGCATTTCCATGTTTGGTTGTGTATTACTTCTCACCCGATTGCCATGTTTGCATCATTCGTCAAAGGGGTTTTCCGTCTGTTTTTGAGGGAAAGAGGCAGAGTTATAATGCTATCTGCCAGTGAGCGTATGTGAAGCCCTGTGCGGCCGATAGATTGGAGGTGTTGATGAATCACTTGAAATGTTCAGCAGGCAATTCGTTGCTGCTCAGTATGCAGGCCAGTGGGCTGAACAGCACCCATCAGGCCTGATATTAAAAGACTCTGCTCGATCACATTAGAGGGAGCTCTCTATGCCTGCCCAATGATTAAGTCTATGGGAGGCATTTGTCACTTTAGTTGAAGAAAAGCCAGACTTCACATCATACATGCATTCACCCTCTCTTTTAATGCAAATGCATGGACGTTGGGGTCCAAAAGTGTGCGACGACAAGGAAAAATCAGTTTGATACAAAATTATATCAGCTTAACAATTTGAGTTAAAAGTTAGCTTGGGTTGAAGCTCAGAATGTTTTAATATTTACTTTGCTCAGCCTTTTGCACTCAAGCTGTGTGGACTTTACCAGTTTGTGTAAAACCTGATGATCATGTTATCCAGCATAATTTTATGAATGATCCAAAGAGCAACTTGCGCTTCAATCTAAACACAAACATCTGTTTTTTTTATCATTATTAATGGCCTAGAAATATTTCATATTTGTTTTAGATTGTTCATACTGTATTTGTTTTACATTGCTGCTCTTTTAATGATTCAAAATCCTAAATGATACTTTTAAAAGAACACTTTTCTATTTTGATATATTTTAAAAAGTAAATTATTTCTGTAATGGCAATGCTAAATTTTCAGTTACCTTTCTTCATTCTATTTTGCTGATGTGGTGCTCAAGATTGTGTTCAGCATTTCTTGTTATAATTAATGTTAAGACTGTTGTGTTGCTTAATTTTTTTGTGGAAACCATGATGCATTTATTTCAGTATTCTTTCGATAGAAAGTTCAAAAGAACATCATTTATATTATTATTATTTGTTTTTTAAATGTAACATTACGTATGACTGTTGTTGCTGTCACTTTCAATACATTGAATGCATTCCTGCTGACTAATGAAATAAATAAATATTACTCATCCCAAACCTTTAAACGTTAATGTAAATAATAATCTCTACGTGGTCTCAGACTTTTGGACCCCACTGTAAATGTAAATCCTTTATGCATTCATAGTCACCAACTTATTTTTTTTCAAGCACTGGATTTGACGGAGGCTTTCTTCTTGAGTGCTTTGAGTGATCGTTCGATTTTGATAATGAGTCTCTTTAATTCTATTGACAAATGGGGTCACACTAGGTGATCAATGATAACCGTTCAAAATTAAATTGCTAAACCTCTGCATGGTAGAGATTATGGCCATAAAGATATAGAGCAATTGGTTTGCTCAACAGCGGGGCGCCTTCAGTGGGCCATTTCACACAGATGTCTCTGTCTTTTAGAAGCTGCTGCTCACGATCAAGAAAAACAAGTCATCCATTTTACGGCCACAGGTTCCAAGATTTTTTCTCCCCCCATGTCTTAAAGTGATGCCTTATTTAGCTTGTCGGATTTTCCAAATAAACGCAATCACTGGGTTTATGGAAAAATGGATAAAAATGAGATTGTAAGGTATTGATCCCGGCATGGGGAGGGCTGAGGAAAAACAGGCCTCATCTATATAGGGAGAGAAATGAAGCAATAATTCAGGCAGGCATCGAACACCCTGCCACTGAGCCTATCGATTCCTATCCACAGCATATGAGATCACACCTGAATGAAAGAGAGCTCTGGGGAAAACAGAGAGAGAGAGAGAGCGAGTGTAAAACGGAGTCTGCCATTCCCTAACATGTACAGAACATTACCACCCTGACATTAACAGCTCTGTACAAAGCCCACAAGTGCCTGTTAAAAGGTTCTGCTAAAGACCAATTACCCAGCATGCCTTTCTGCTCCGTCAGTCAGGGATACTGTTCTAGCCCTGCAGGTCTATGTGTGGTCAGCTGATTCAATTTACCACCAGCAGCTCAGCGCTAGCATCTGGTCTCAAAAACAGGAAAGCCACAAATACCGTGTTCTCGCCAGTCTAAAAACTGCCGCCCACATTCTGCCCTCTGGCTTCTGTGCGAGATATTATGTGTGGGATTTTTTGGTGCTGTAAGGTATTTTAAAATGCACTGTTTTGACTGGCTCCATCTGCTTTTGACAGCACTCATAGTATTGTCTTTTAGTAGTGGCTCGCTCCCCTCCTCTCCTCTCCTCTCTTCACCCCCGCGGGCCTGTATTTATTATTGTGAAATATGAAGCCTTTGCCTTCATGAAATTTCAATGAGCATTGATCTGTGTGATTGCGAGGAATCCTTCAAGCAGTGGTTGTTGTTCATTTATTTATTTATTGCTGATATGTTTTACTCGTTTTGATCCCATCTTCTGGAGAAAAAGGATAGCTGTCAATTGTTAATGTATTTGTAGCTTTCCTTTTTTGGAAAATCGGATAGGTTCCTTGATAGTTAAATTATTTTTTTTCGCGAGGCAGAACGTTTAATTTGTGCCTCCAGGAGCTCCGTTTAGATCTGTAACGGCTCTATATTTGCCTATATCGATTATATTCATTAAACGTAACGAGATGGCATGGTATACGGCAGATATTCTGCTCTTTTCAATATTGATTTTGTAGATTTTGTTTCAGCTCATGACATCACACGTAACCTTTTCGTTCTCCTTCGCGTATGAAATTGGAGAGCTGCAATGAATCCGTGATGACATAAAACTGACTCTATCATATATGTTGGGTGCTGTCCGGTGTTATTTCTGTCGTGAAACCGTTCCCTGAGCCCAGAAAGAAATGGAAACCGCAGCTTGCGAGTTTCTGGAACTGTAAAAGTAAACAAGTGCATGGACAGTTGAAAGGTGTTTCTCTATAAATATACAGGTCTGCTGTGCATGGTTTGGTAAACAACGTTACACACCAAGTAGGACATAGAGGCTCCGGAAATGAAGAAGCTCATGGGATTTTACTTCCCTGTTTGGTGTAAGTGTATCTCTCAAAATACACTGTTTTATTTAAACTTTCTGACAAAGTTCACTCCATGACCCAGCACAGGAGGTGTTTTTTCTTCTCTGTGTGGTCTCAAGGGTTTGGGTTTGTTTTTGCGGTAACTTATACTGTATACTGTCACCGGTCAATGTCAGTTTGATTTGTGACATATACCATAATTGCATGGACTTGTGTCCACAAAATGTTTGCATCATTGTTTTCAGTGGGCGTTCAGTGGCTACATAAAATTAGTAGCACTATACTGCTAACTGTTCAGTACACAGTCTCTTTCCCAGCAAGTGTGCATTATCGAGTCGGCTGGTGAGAGGATTGTACAGTATTTGAAAATCAATAGCAATGAAGGAGAGTAAACATGTACAGATGTCTGTAAGTGTGGCGGAGTACAGTTTAGCCTGCGATCTGGCCCATCCGTCTCTGTATCAGCACATTAACTCAACACCCTCCTCAGAGGTGCTTTGCATCACGGCCCGTGTCTCATTATGTTTGCACATGGGTCCACTTGAAAGAGACATACTTTAAATGTTCCCTGTCTAGACCCTCACAAAAGTTCTGCTCCAGCAGCCACTTCATTATTCACTCCTAAATGAGTTTAGTGGTGATTTCCTCAAGACCAGCTCTTTTACAACTTTTATTGCATGTGTTTTCTTGAAGACAAATTATGTATAATGAGATTGAAGCTCTGCTAATAATTGTCTCGGGCCTTGGTCTATGTCTCACAAATCATTAATTCTTGTTATTATTTGAATAAATAAAATGTTTTCATAATCTCTCATTTACATGCAATATCTTCATCTTCCACTGAAACAACTCTTCTGATGATGTAACTGTTTAGTCAGAGAAAAATGTTATTAGCCAGTTATCACTTTTCAAAATGTATTCAAATCCTGTTGGATACAATCAAGCCATGGCATGCATTATTTCTGCATGCCATTATTTTATTTTATTCTATTTTATTTTATTGTTGATGTTTTTATAGATTTTACACTACTGTTAAAACGTTTGGGGTCAGTAAGATTGATCTTTTGGAAAGAAATTAATATTTTTATTTAGCAAGAATGAATTAAATTGATCGAAAGTGACTGTAAAGACTTTTATAATATTACAAAAGATTTATATATATTAAAATAGAACATTTATTTGAAGTTGTAATAAAATTTCACAGCATTACATACTGCATTTTTAAGAAATGTCCTTCCAAAAAAAAATCTTACCAACCCCAGACTTTAGGATGGTATTGTACCTATATTGCTATTTTGTTTCACCCAGAAATATGTCAGATTACAGTAGCTAAATGTGTTGCGAATATTGCGTCATTTTGTCTTCAAGCCACAGAAGCTGGTGGCTGTCCAGACCTTGCAGCTACAGATTTCTCTTTACATAGTTCATTCAACCCACGCTCTTTTACTCTTCCATTCACTCTCTCCTCTACCTCCATGTCAGACCTGCTGTAATACTGCACAACACAATCTTTCATTCAGCCTCCATCAATTCCTTTGCCATTACGATATCCTGCAATCTGCTTCCCCCCAGCCCCCATTCATGCTCCACTCGGGCCACTTCTGCGCTCTGCACCGGTCCGCACTTCCATATCCCTGTCTCCAAACCACCAACAGACCTGATTACAGGAAGCCTATTTAGATATGATGTATTGTCAGCCGTGGGGCGGCTTTGAATCATTCTGTCACATTCGACTGTTTTTGTTGTTCTTTCCTTTGCCGATAGCTGTGGTCTGTTCTCCATCATGCTCCGGGATTGTTTTAACTGTTTTTTTTCTCGTCTTGCTCTTTAAGTAAACAGCCAGTCAATCACAGTGCGGCGTGAACGACTGTGCATCCAGGCGGTCATTGAGGCAGAGAGAGTCGAGGTTAATACCGCCTCTCAATCAGCGAGTCGTTGAGCCCTACTGCGTTTCGCCGCATGAGGTCTGCTGTTATTAGCCAATGTCAACCGCTTTTTAATGAAGTTACGGCTTATTGTTAAAGTAAACATGACATTTTATAGAGTTGGTTGGGATGCAGCCTGGTTTTTCACAAATAACTTCTTTCTTTTCAATGCGCGTTTCAGGCTTCATGTCAAAACCAGATACTCGACCAGCATTTGCATGTTCTCATAAAGCTATAGATCCCACCTGCCATTGGATGTTGTATCAAAAGGCATCGATGTACAGTCAGAGCTGCCCCTGTTCCCCGATGGAGGAGGGCCAGGCTGGGCACAGCTTGTGTTCTGGGCTCCAGGGGTCTGGTTCTGTCTGGGCCCTTGGCCATCTGAATCCACTCCACTGCACTCAGAGGCTGCCCACAGTCTGTCCTCTCAGCTGTGGAGCTGATGGGAGCTGGGTGAACTCCCTCAGGAAACGTCCAGGCTGCGGCCTACAGGGCAAACAGAAGGGAGGCCGGAAGAGAGAGAGGCTGTTACACTTCAGCAGAACAATTAACTGAGGGTCAGAGGACTCCAGTCCTCAATTGCTATTTTTTGCTGCTCCTCCTCTGTTCTGTTTGAGATTTGATGCTTCAGGCAAAAGAAAGGCTATCAAAAGAGAATAAGAGAGGGGGAAAGTGCGTGTGAAGAGTGAATAACTGTTAGAGGGACTCTTGGGTATCTTATGTCACATACCCAAATAATTTTATTATAGTATTTGAGTATTAAAGTAAGATCTTGGCCTCTTTCCTGACTTCCTTCCATTGTGGAATACATTACATCCAACTTATTTGTCTTTGCTCATTTTAAGTGCTGATAGTTGTTTAAGTATAATAAAGTTAAAGGATAGACAACATAGATCCCCATTGCTTATTTGAATCAAGCAATTATCACCAAAGTGAGAGAAAATAACAGACATTTTGACATATTTGACACTTTTGTTTATATCATAATCTCTAAATTATTTGATAAATGTTTAGCAAATTTTTAAATATTTTGTGTACCATATATATAGTATAAACCCAGCTTAAAACCAGTATAAGGTGGCTACAAAATTGATCGGGACACTTTAAAATGTATGAATTTTAAACCAAGCCATTTATTTTAAAATAAAATAGCACACTTTTCAAAGACAAACATGTCAAAAAAGTCTGTTTGTTAGGTTTAAAATGATAAAAACATGGATATACAATTTAGAATGAATATAAAAAGTGTCTTGACACTTGTCAAATGTCAAATTATTTTGAAACTCAATGATTTTGAAACTCGTCAAATGTTAGTGGATCGATGAACTACATTCTGAGCTCTATTCTGATAGGACACCTGTGTGAACCTCTGTCAGTACATCCTCTAAAAATCACCTTGAAATGTGATGTTAGAGAAAGAACAGTTGTGAGAAAAGTTTTAAATTTGTTTGATGCTACTTGGTTTGGTTTGTTATCTAATGCATTGAAATTCATACATATTTAAGCATAGCTTAAATGTCTTAATACTTTTGGGACCACTTTTCTGTATGCTGCATATCAAATATCGAGTATCTCTGCTTACATATATCTCTCTGTATATCTCTGACTCTCTCTCAGTGAAGCACAGAAGGGCTCTGTGTGAATGTGCCCCTGAGGGCTGGAGTTTAGCACCACAACAGATAAACACACAAACAAGCTCAGTGGGCCAGTGCTGGAGAAAGACCCATTGTCTCAGTGTGAAAGTCCCACTCAATCCAGGGAGGTTAGAAAAACATTGGACCAAGCACCATGTGGTCCACCCGTGCAGGATGTTTGGCCCTATCACACAGATCGGGTTCCTTTTTCAATATTATTTTATTGCTTTGTCCTCAGTGAGCATTCGTGAAGCTGTCTATGGGCCTCTGAGGAGTGGGAGGTGGCGCTTTACAGAAATGAAAACTTTAATTGAATTATTTGCTCATAACGGATGTCTATAGATTTGTTTTGCACATTACTGGTGCTTATGTATACAAAACAGAAGAGGGAGTTGAATTCTGAATGATTTGGTATTGGAGTTTAAGGACACAGAAAATTTAAAAAGGCGCCTTTTAGTTCTGTGTTGATCTTAATCTTGCTTATAGATTAAATTATCTGGCTACTTCTGGTTATCATAAGATCTGTGCAAGTCTTTGTTAGCCATTGGTATAAATAAAATTTTGCTGATGTGTGATATTAGCTGTATGTGTGTTTGTGTTTAAAGGAATATTCTGAGTTCAGTACATTTTAAGCTTAATAAACATTATGTGTTCACCATATACTGGTTGTTGCAAAAAAATATTTATTATTATTATTATTTAATAATAATAATAATAATATATTATATTATATATAATGTATTATAATACATTATTTTAATAATAAATAAATAAATTATATTATTTATTTATACCTAATAATACGTATATATATATATATATATCTATATATATATTATATATAGCTATATATATATATATATATATATATATATATATAATATATATATATATATATATATATAATATATATATATATATATATATATATATATATAATATATGTGTGTGTGTGTGTGTTTGGTGTTTTCCACCCTAAAATCATGTTAACCATATTATTTCATTTATTGTAGCTGTAGCATTGCAACTATGAGTATATTAACATTTACTTCCATTGCAAGTATTTTTGCTTTTTTTTAAGGAAAAGGAAGGACATGTGGAAATAACTTTTTCTGGTAATCAACATGATGCTGCCAATACTGTCTATTGAGCTGAGCTTGCGCTGAACCTGGAATATTTTTCCTGACACACAAGCACAAAGTTGCATTGCTGTTAAACTATAGCATTTGCAATGCAGTTGAATCTGTCACAAGTCTCATTGCTCACAACCAGTTTTTGAAGCTTTTCATGAAGGTTGTGCCATTGCACCGACTGCAAAAATAGACAGGATCCATTCACACAAACTGCTCAAGTGTTGTTTTATTTATAAAGTGGTGCCTTGTGGTTGCAAACTGCTAAAGCATGGGAATTGATACAGATATTTTGGCAGCTAGTTAGGAAACATAATATTTGATACTTTAGCTATCATTTTATTGTTTTTTGCTTTTGTGTTTTTTGGAACCATATTGAGGTCTGAAGGAAATGACACTTATGTTTTATATACATTTCTTTGTAATGGTAATTGCAGATGGGTGTTGAATTTCCCTGCGGTAACATGGTTGAATTTTCTCTTTCCTGCAGCACTGAATGAACCCACTATTGACTACGGTTTCCAGCGGCTACAGAAGGTGATCCCTAGACACCCAGGCGACCCTGAACGCTTACCAAAGGTCAGTTCTCTAACTATAGTGCTTACTTTCTTTTAACGTTAGCATGAAGTCAATATTGACCCTATTTACTTTCTTATTGTGAACAGTTCATTGGTGCTTTATTCCAAAGAATATCCTTTCAAATAACGTTTTGTTTTCTGCTGATGTCAATTAGGCCACACAGGCTACTGGATAATATTAACCAATACCCAAATAACTATTTAGACTCTGTTTGGCTCTAATCTGGTATATAAATGATTAAGAATTTCCAAAGAATGAGTCCCGTCCAGATATTTTCTCATTGAATATTATGTTTCACTCATCACATTATGGAAGAAAAATGGGTTTCAGTGTTGACTAATTTCTCTACTTCGCTTTTATTTTCAAAGAGCAATTACTAACGTCAACACACTGGTCCTGATTTCCATTTATCACGGTAGCCTTAGCTGAAACGCGGTCTAGTTATTTGAACCATTCATTAAAGACTCCTTCAGTTCAGAGATTATAGTATATTCAATTCCATGCAGTTGTGTTCGGTATTCTCATGAAAGGAGTCCAGTTGTGGGTGTTTATTTCTCTCTCCATGCACGCTTCTTAAGGAGAGGCAGGCCAAGTAAATGGATCCTTTGGGAGGGATAAATAAACATTACTTTATCTTGTTGTGCGTGTCCTATACCCCAGAGCCCCGCTCCAGCAGCACCACTTAATAGTGTAAAAAAATAAGGGAGTAATTATGGCTGGCTGGGCCTGCTCACACTCAGGACTGACCTTGTGCTGTTAGCAGCCCTCTGTATCAAAGCTGGGCCATCAGTATTCACAGCCCATGAGGAACCTCCCAATCCATTACATCTTAAACACATCAAATTAGACCAGAGGGTCAACGAATGTGGCATCAAACCAAAGCCAATCTACAGGAATCAGGCAAATGTAGAGTTGGAGTAGTTGCAGTGGGCTGCTAATCTCATGTGACCTGCAGCACACAGCACTGTTATTTTAGTATCATAGACATACTATTATAGTTGTATAGGTACACTTTAGTATAGGGACCAGTTCTCACTATTAGATAGTTGTTTGTTAGCATGCCTATTATTAACATATTGGCTATTTATTAGTACTTATAAAGCACATATTCTACATGACCATATTCTACATCCCTAATCCTACCCAATACTTAACAACTACAGTACTATTAATAAGCAGTAATTAGGAGATTATTGAGGCAAAAGTAATAGTTTGTTAATAGTGAGAATTGGACCTTAAAATAAAGTGTGTCTGTTTTATATGTACAGGATGTATATATTTTCAGTAATATTAGTGCATCACTTATATAAATAACCTAAATAAAAATATTGTCTTGGCAACTGCTGAAATAAAATACTGTATATATATTATAATTTGTCGGTTTTTTTTTTTCCTTCTTTTCATTGAGCACACAGTGTAGTGATTATAGAGTGTTTTGACAGAAGTGAATATCATAGTTGTGCTTTGTGATGCAACATTTTAACATTTTGGCAGGCACCTAGGGGTCATGGTTACAGCCAGATTGGGTGGTTGTGGGCACTGCACTGTTATTTTCAACTAGTCAGCCAAGGTTTGAAAAATATGCTACCAATCAAATGTGTGCATACTCCCCATTCTTTTATTATTAGGATATTATAGTAGTATTATCTATTCACATTTATCTCCTAATAATGATAATCAAAACTATGAAGCTTTTCAATTTACCATCCACTTGGGGTAAAACAAAATCTTAACTATTTTCTAAAACAAACTGAGAATCATATAGGTACAATTCATATTTGACTACAGCTAAAAAATAAAATAAAACAAAATACAATATTGTTATTTAAAAATAATTAATTAATTTTTCACTGCAAACTCCTTTTTGAGCTTTTAGATCATGAAAATATTAACTCAAGTGTGTCCAAACTTTTGACTGGTAGTGTGTAGTGATATTATTTGCTAAATGTTATCTGTAGCTTAAGAAATAAACATGTCATAAGCAATTTTCCATTTGATTTTTTTTATCCAACATCAGGAGATTGGACATTCAGACTTTCTCACATATCAGTCCTTTTCCTCCCTCTATCTCTCTATTTCTTCTTTCATTCTCTCTCACTCTCTCACTCTCTCACTCATCCCTCGTGTTAGTGTCCATTCCCCAGCTGGTGGTGAGAGGACAGATCTTCTGTCTCCTGTCAGTGGGGCTAAAGAGGGCCACAGTGTTTGATCTCAGTCCCTAATGAACCACATGGACATTGTCTGAATACCTTCCTCTGCAGTCCCACACTCTGAACCCTGTGCTACCACACACACACATACGCATACTCACATACACACACTTTCCCTCCATCGTGTACCGGAGAACTGTGCTGACCCACTAAAGGGCCCAGCAGACATGTGTTGCTACTTGTCCCTCCTTACGCTGATAGGGACTATTACATTACTGGCTCATTGATGTCACAGATGAAGATATAAATATCCCCTTATAATGACAGATACATATATATACATGGAAATATAAATTGCTAGACATTTAAAATAGCATATTTAAAGTTCCCACGGTCATCTGCAAATATCAGGATATTTTTTTACATTTTACAATTGTGATTTCCATTTTTAATTTTTTTAGTTTAAGCTCCATGAAAATATTGTTAAAAATCAACATGCCATAGGAATCAATTGGTCAAAATATTCGGGAACCCTGTTTTTGTCATTTGCTTGTCAGCTTCTCTGCAGAAAGAGGAAAAGTTAAATGCGCCCCACAATGATTATTTTTCTCTTTCTGCCATATTGGAACAGTCTGGTAATTCTCATTGAAACTGGGGCAGCATGTTGCTCACATATGCTCTCTGTGGTCTTAACCTTGGCTTGATTTGGACTCATTTTCCTGGGCTGATGATGAAGCTGAATGCATTAGGTGGGTCATGGTCGGGGTCACATCTTTCCCACTGTTTTCAGCGTAAGGGAGGTAGATCTGAATACACTCGTGGCCACACTCCCCAGAGAGCCCGCTTATATTTTTAACCAATTCTTTACCTTTTAATGAATAGGGTGGGATGGCCCACAAGTGAGCAGCGTCATTCTATTAGAGGTGCTGAATAAAACAGGTAGGCAAAACTACTCGGTGAGACAGCTTCAGGGTCAGGTATAGGGGAAGTCCCTGAGGAAGCAGTTAGATTCTTGTTTGGTTATATTAGGATACTGAAGTACGTGCCCACTTTTTCAACAACCCCACTTTAAAAACAAATTGACATATTAAGCCTTGTTTTCAGAGAAATCTAACCAAATTAATTGAGGTTCATGCTTAGAACAAGAAAAAAAATCAATTTGGGTAAGAAAAATTGCCATATTTAAAATTTAAAAAATGAACCAATATAAGTTTTTATATTTACCCTATTTGCATTTTTTTATTTTTTCCCATTAAACCCTCACTAAATTTTGTTATATTTGTCTAAATACAAACCTTAATATCATAGGTCATTTTGCTTCTCAGGTAAATGTCTTATTTCAAGAATGTTAACCTATTTTTACTGAAAGACAAAAAAATGCTGTGTATTATTTGTGTGTGTGTGTGTTGTGTGTGTGTATGAGTGTGTGTGTGTGTGTGTGTGTGTGTGTGTGGGTGGGTGTGTGTGATGCTTTTCTTCATTGTGGGATTACAAAAAACTAAAGTTACAAACTTTGAAGCAAAAAAAAAAGTATTTGAAATTTAGAGTTATGCTTAATGTATTTTATGGGGGAAGGAACTACAATCCAATGAAGCACTGAAAATGATGTAATATGTAATAAAAGAAACCACAATATGACTCATAGTCAATGTGCAAAATACAATATATTTGAAGTTTTTGTTACAAAATACATTATTCACAGTGCTTCATGAGAGTGGGACTGGGACATGCTGAGTTCCTTTGTGTTTTTCATTTCTGAACTTTTTTTTTTTTTTACATTGGTTCCAAGTTGGACCTCTAGTCTTGATTTTTTGGAGGATTATGGGTAGTGTAGTTGAAATAATGCTGACTTTTGGCTTCACCAGAAGCATATGCTATCACTTAACAACCCCCAAGCTCATGGTAGGTCTTTTCTGACAGATTTACATTTTTCTAAATGGAGAAAATGAATGACTAATGAATAGAAAATTACTTTTTACCCTCAAATGTTGCCCTCTATAGTATGATAGTATGATCATCTTCAGAAAATGCAGATCACATGGAAAACAATAGCCCAATACGTTCAACATCACACAAGCATGTACACCTTTAGTCCTGGGCCTTGACAGGTTGGCATAGAGAGAGACAGAGAACAAAAAGAACAGAGGTAGAGAGAGGAGAGAGAGAGAGAGAGAGAGAGAGAGAGAGAGAGAGAGAGAAAGAGAAAGAGAGCAGGGTGATCCATCATGGTGAAGTCAGCTGTCCGGTGCTGCCTTCTCACAGGTCAGCCGATCGAAGGCACCACAGCCCTCACTTTATTACTGCTCGCCCAACAATAATTGAGTCACCACAAGGGGGAAGAGGCAGCCAAGGCTGCACAAGGAAAGAGGGTGTAGAGGTAGTGAACATGGGAAGGGTAAATGAGAAATTATTTCTCTGTGTACCTATACATGTCCGGCCGGTTGTCAAGACAAGGCTGGTGTTAGCAAATGGATTTTACCCTGATTTCCTCGAGTAATTGAGGCTGTATGCGTCTTTCCCTCTCTGTCTTCCCTATTTCTGTCCCTCCTCCTCTCGTTCGAACACTCTCAGTGAGATATTAACAGCGTCGGCTACTGCGCCCAGCCACTCATTTCAGCACTATTGATTTTGCCCTTCCTCTCGTTCGAACACTCTCAGTGAGATATTAACAGCGTCGGCTACTGCGCCCAGCCACTCATTTCAGCACTATTGATTTTGCCCTTTATTGAGGCAATAACAGTTTGTTGACGGCACTTCTCTAAACTGCTGGACTCAATCACAGGTGAGGGCCAAGTGTGGAACACGGCAGGTTAACTTGTTTCTCTCAGTCCTTGAACAAGCGTGCTACTATGTTATCCAGCCCAGCAAATTTATTACACAGCAATAGTTCAACAAGATGTTTTTTTTCCGTGATATTTTGAAGAAAAATTAATTATCACATTTGAAGTATCTTGTAACAACAGGATTTTTGCATGTGTGGTACTAGTGATAGTGAAATAAGGCCCACAATGACCCATTGAATGGAGCAAGAGACCATTCTCTGCCTAAATATTGTTTAAAATAGAGTGTTGCTTTGTATTATAATGTATATACGTGTGTATATTTGTAATATAGTATTTCATATTTTAAATGGATGTTTATATAAACTGATTAATATAATATATTACAAATATTTTCTTTTTTTTTCTTTTTTATAGTAGATTTGATATATTTATCTATTGTATATGGAATCATTTCAAGGAGAAACTAATAATTGAATAGTGGAAACTGCATCCCACAATGCACCTGGCCCATATTCAGCACATCTAGGCTGCGGCCTTGTTTGGTCAATCTCCATCTCTTCTGTCAGCGTTGTTTCCCACATTTTCCCTTTCACTTCACATCCACCTGATCCCCCTTGGCTGCCTCCACAAGGTCCAGAATTCAATCTGTGCTTCCAGGAAAAATCTCCTGCTTCTGGGTAACACTGCAGCACGCTCTTTATACGTTGCTGGGAAATCCATAAGGCTGCTATAAAATATCTGAATATGGATCTAACTAAACTTAACCTGCACAAGTTTATTTAGACCAGCATTGCAAATCTCAAAGCAAGTAAAGACAACTTTAGCAAAACTTTTCTTTAAAAATAGTATTCGTTATATAAGCAATTGAGCCTTTGCACATTTTTGGTGGCTGCACTCCACTGTCGTACTGTGCAGATGTGGACAGACAGGTTATTATTGACTTTCAGAGAGTAACCTTTGAGGCCCGGAGAGAATATGAATTATGCAATGAAGCCACATTAGTTAAAGAGCACAGTGACTGATATTTATGATGGGCAGATATTGATGGAAGGAAGATATGGGGGGAGGAGGGAGAGATTGGAGGGAGACTAAGGATATTTGATTTTGCGTTAGATAAGCTCAGTGGATAAGCCTCCATGTTAAGCAATACATTCGACAGAGCGAGCAAACTCAAATCTGCGGAAGTCAAAGAAGTGTGCATCAGCTGTGCTCAAACTCATGTAACGGACATTCTGCTCTAATTCACACGTGATTCACCACATCTATACGCAATACGATGGCCACATTCACTCAATGCACTCTTGCATAAATCACAGTTTACCTCACGCAAAGGTAATTAACTCATATGTATCTTTAAAAACTTGCTGTTGTTACTAACTAAATCATTAAATGTCATACATTATAACACCACAAACTATATTTTTGATGAACCACTACACTCTTATGCTGACAGTTACTAACTCTGTCTTGGGGCTGTCATATATTTACGATTACTACGGTAAAGGCACTTTTCTATCAGATTAAAACCTGACACAATGTTCTGGGAACTGTCACAGTTGTATTGACTCACCGTTGGAGTATCTTATCTCTTACATCAGTGACAAATGGTGTGTTTGAAACTAAAGATTAGATTATTGTCAGGATAGGGAAAGGCTCACTATATGATAGCCCTCATTCATCAAAATGGATTGCAGCCTTGGTGGGTATAAACAGCATGACATTACACACCAATGTGGTCACAGTTTGAGCCAAGCATTTACAGTTATTGAAAACAGATAGAGGCATATGAGTTTGTGTGGTTAGCATGCACAGATTATATGTACATCCCACTTGGATTGGGTTTGCGTTTGGCGCATGGTATAGAGAGTATGTGCTGTTCTTACATGCTAGAAATTCATTTTTGAATGCTTGCAATAAGGCTGTCAATTGCATGGTTAACAATATTAATGATTAATAACATGTATAATCTGTATTAATATGTTATCTTTATAAATATTTAATTACCAAAATTAAAAATGTGTTAGTTTTCCTACCACTAGCGTAATTCAAGAAATATTTTGAAACACCTTTTTCAAAATGTAACTATCTTGACAAGTTATTCTATACTAGTAGACGTCAATAATATATATATAAGATAAAAGTACATTGACTCCTGATTCGGTGCTTTACTAATCTACTACAATGCAATGTCTTTAAATAATCTTCTTTAGGGGCATTTCCCCTAAATTTGTATATCATGTAATTAATTTAATTAGCCTTTGTTTCCATGAGATGCTGTAGACTGAAGGACATATAAAATATATTTATTTTGTGACTGCACAGCAGCGAGTGTGAGGGACCTCAGTTAAGCTAATAAAACCAGAAACTCCACAAGACCAGCAGTCCTTGAGGTCAGGGAAGCAGAGCAGGAAGTATGACATCATCACTGTGCTCTGTTCCGCATGAGCGACGCCGGTGACCCCGCTGGTATTACTGCTCTAATAGAACATTAGGAGATGATAAAATTGCAAATGAACAAGCACATGAATAAATTTGTCATGTTATTACAGGCCTGGCTTCCTTGTAAATGTGCAGACGCCATTGCCTTAACATTCCAGATGTGACCCGGGCCTTATTTCATTTTTTCAGCAGTCCCCTTCCTAATGAATGTATATCATATTACCAGCCACCATAATTTACACACAGGAACAGATTCAATGTCCGGTGCACATTAATGTGCAGGCTGGCCCTAACGGTGCTGTGCTGGGGGCTATTTGATATTATATTCTTCGAAACACTACGCCTGGGGTTGTTTTGCTTGCACACATTCGCATTTATACGTGCTTATGTATTACTATGAATGTATATATACATCTCAGCTTTCACGTTGATGGAAAACAAGGCTGGAAAACACCTGTCAGGGTGCTAAAGACACTCTGAATGGGTCGAAGCAGAGATCGGGTCCTCGTAGCTCATAGCCGTACTGAAGGAGCGGAGAAGGGGGGAGGATTGAGCATGGGTTATGATAGCTCTGACTGATAGACAGCTATACAGACGCACAGATCCGAGATCAGGTTTCTTTCCTGTTTACCGCTCCTGGCTCCCTGCTCGGCCCTTACTGGAAGCCCTGCTACTCACCCAGGAAATGGGTTCTGCTTCCAGACACAGGGCCACCACACACGGCCCATCCTAATAGCATTTATTTGTTTATCTGGACAAACTTTTGGCCCCTTCCTTATTGGATTTGCCCTCTCAACAGATCTCTCCCCCACCCCCTAATATCGTGATGACAGGAGATCGATAGGTAAGGACGAGACATTCTAACAAAGGTGAGCGAGTGCGAAAAGGAGAGAAGTAGAGGAGAGGCATACTGGATAAATGACACAGTGCCGGTGCAGCAGGGGACCAAGCCATGGACTAATGCTTCCCATCCCTTATGTTCTTCCACCATCCCGCCAAGAAGAGGGTAAAGGAGAAGAGAGCCCGTCGGAGTCACACATCCATACTAAAGCACCACTTTAGGCCTCCCCAGGCTCCCGTGCTTCTCTCAATCATACAGCCCAAGCCCGGGCGAACAGAGACGGGCGCCTCCCCCGCGAAGCACCCCTAACGAGGGGTTAACGCAGTACCAGAGCTCCCATTATTGAGTGAATTTAGCACCTTGGACAGCGCACTAAAAATCTTTATTGCTTTGCTGACCCCCTCGTCATGTTCGTGTCTGTGTGTTGCATCTGGGGCCGCCGGGGGGAGGCGGAGGGGGCTGATTGAAAGGCAATATGTCGGCTGGCAGGCAGGCACACATGCTCGGGGGCTTGTTCGCAGCGAGGGTTACACACCGAGGGTGAGAACAATTTTCTGGTTGTCGCACTGCAAGCTTATTTCCTCAGCACCGGCACATTAACTTTTAAAAAGGGTTCCACTGGAGCTTCAGGGTTTAAAAAAAAATGAAGAGGAGAAGAGGGCTTAGAAGAAAGGAAATGAATACACAGTGTAAAGAACACTGTAAATAAATGTTTAATGTGTGAAAAGGATGGTAATAAATAGGTTTTCGGTTATGGAAGTGAAAGTCGATTACCTGGAAGGAAAATAGTGTTACTGTAGGTCTTGCCTCCTGCGGAGCAGTCGTTTGCATGTACTAACATGCATGTATTTGCTTTAAATATGTTTGTATTCATGTATTATACATGGAAACGGTGGCAGTATTGTTGGTAGGAAGAGCTAGATGAAGTACGGGACTGTTAAAGTGTTTTCTAAGATGTAAACTCTCTAAAAATGGTAAGGGAGTTGTGGTCAAGGATATCGGCTAGCAATTCAAAGGTCGCATGTTCAAACCCTGTCAGGGGCGATCTATGATCTGAAGAGCTACGTTAGCATTTTGCCCTTTAGCAAAGCACTTAACCTGATGTTGTTCCAAAGGGACTGATCATGCAGTAATTGTACTGTAAGTTTGTTTGTGCCTGTCGAGTGTCAAGTAACCAAATAGACTAAAAAAACTGAATGCAATGTTGGCTTAATAAATAAAAAGAAACATTGCTTTCTAAACGTTCTTAAAATGCTTAATTTCATAAAAAATAATGGCATATGATATTAAGACTTGTTTTCAGAAAATGTCTTGAAATATGTTTTTCTTTTTTCCCATTTTATCCATTATTTTATTCCATTTTATCAGTTATATTATCATCAATTGTCAAGTAAATTGATCTAGTGAAGATTATGTTTTGTGCATTTGGCATCAAAATTGACATGGAAAGCTAAAGTGCCACATTAATCTTTTCTGTCTTATAGGAGGTGATTCTGAAGAGGGCAGCAGACCTGGTGGAAGCTTTGTATGGCATGCCACACAATAATCAGGTGAGATTCAATTGAACACAATGAAACTTCAAACCATAAGCACTCAGATACAAACAGGGCCTCATTCAGTATCCATGAATATACATGTATTTGTGCATAAATCTGTTTAGGTGCATTTTCATGTAGAAATCACAATTAAAAAATAATGTGGGTGTAAAATGTACTCTAAATTTACTATGACATTTTATAATTTTTAGAAATCACATTCTAAAATTTGAATCTAATCTTAGAAATAAGTAATCTGTTAAGACAGTTTTTAAAAATATTTAATTTTGCTACACATCCTCTCAGGCAAGCGTGCATGTGCACAAGAGAGTGAAAACTGTATAATTAGTAAAAGAGGCGCATTGTCTTATAGGATCAGTGTAAATAATGCCATGTTCCACATTTCAATGGTTTAATTGAGCAGCACAGTTAAGCATGTGTTCTCAGTTAAGGCCATTTTAGAGCTTTAAGGCCGTAGAATTGTTCTCTAATATTCCCTAACATTTTCCCTCAACATAAACCCCCCAATGTAATTCCTCCAGAACTCTCTCTCTCATTGGTTTGAAGGACCACAAGGGCATCTTCAATGTTAGATCAGTTATGAACTGCGAGTGAGGGCATATGCTCATGGATTGAGAGCTGAGCATGAGTGCAGGGATGCTGAATTATTTAGGCTGGGCAGTGGATGGAGCATGACTCCAGTCATCAACCCACTCAAAGAGCTCTCTCTCAGGAACTCCTTTCCCCCCCAACCTCCTCACGGTCCTGTCGTCTTTATGAGGGGAAATTATAAGACATTAATTTTCCATCAAAATGTGCAGCCCCCCCTTCCCCAGCCCCCAAAACTTGTGTGTTTTTTTTCTCTATCTGGGCTGACTATCAGATAAACACATCTTTCACAGACTCTCTTATTCAATCAGATAAACACATCTTTCACAGACTCTCTTATTCACTGATTCATATGATCTTATTTGACCAAGGTTTATTTTATCTGGCCGCTCATAGGTTGTCCGTGCTTAAAAATAATCATTTAAGAAAGAATTGCAGTGGGTATTTTTTGGTTTTTAAATAGTTGTTTAATATTTTTTAAAAAGTAAAATTTTCACTTTTATTTCTTGATTATTTATTTTTAATTTTAATTTTATTTCATTTTTTATGGTTATGGTTATTTATTTAGTCAAACCATTATTATTTATACTGAATGATTATTTGAAGGAGATATTTTTTTTCAGGCAGTTAGCTTAATAATACCCTTTTAATCGTTGATCCATTTTTGTGTTGATCCTGACAGGAGATCATTCTGAAAAGAGCAGCGGATATCGCAGAGGCGCTCTACAACGTCCCACGTGGACACAACCAGCTGCCAGGTCTGGCCAACAGCTCAGTCCACGCTGGCATGATGGGAGTCAACTCCTTCCATGGCCAGCTCGCTGTCAATGTCTCTGAGTCCGCACAAGGAGCCAATCAGGGTGAGCAGAGATGCCACCAATCTTATATTTTGACCATTCACAAAAAAGTGATTGCCTATGAGAGTTTGTGTTTGTGTGTGTGCAAAGAGAGATATTAAGGGCCAAATTCACTTGTGCACATGGTACTCTAGCGCACCTGCAACTTATTCTCTAACCACTCTCAATCCAGTTTAACCAGGTGCTAAATGCACTAAAATATGGCTCCAATGTTTTTAATAAATTATTGTCAGTTTTCCATTTGACTCCCTTTTATATAAGAGGGATTCTGTACCGTCTCAGTAAAGTGTGCCAGATCACGGTATTCAGTAGTCTGCTGCGTCCTTCAAACCTTAGGCAAGTAGGTGAAAACTAGCGAGATATACAGCATACAGACAGATACAAGCGTTCAGCAATGCTCCCTGAACCTCCAGGCTCCTTTACCTCAGCATTCCTTGGCCTCTGTGACAGTGAATGATTTGTGTTAAGTCAGCAGTAATGTATCAGTCGTCTGATGAAAGGGAGAATGAATAGTAAGCAGAGCAGAGAAGAGCGCTGCCTTTGTACCAGACAGCAGGGACTCCTGGAACGAGAACTTCCTGCTGCTTTCACCCATGTCAGCGTTTAATGTCCTGATGTATATTTATAGTCCATATCCTCCTCCTGTCCTATCTGCCTCCATATGTCACTGACACACAGATCTTTTTTTAAGGAATAGTTCACCCAAAAATGAGATTTCTGTCATCATTCATTCATCCTAATGACGTGTATGACTTTATTCCTACCGTGTAACAAAAGAGGAGACGTTTAGTAAAATGCTCACAGTGCTCTTTTCCATAGAATAAAAGTCAATGATGAGCAGGAGCTGATTCTGTTCATTTCTAAATATATTCTCTTTCTTTCCTATTTTTTTCCTCATTATATGTGTGTGTGTTTTAGGTGGGCAAAGCCATGTCTATTTCGTGCCGAGCCCAACCGCCTACTCCGGTCCTGTGTATGCCCCCTCACGGTTTATGTCCACACGACGACCCCAGCAGAGTAGGCTAACAGTACCGTCTCTACAGAGTATGAAATTATAGGGACGGCAACACAGCATGACCACACGCTGGAGGGTCCCAACAACTCCCATGGTCTGCTGCCAACTCTCCTTGCCATTGGTAGCTGATCCATCTCTGTCTTCTTTTTTCGCCTCCTTTTTAAACATTTTTTAAAATTATCATTACCATTCTTTTTTCCTTTTTTTTTAAAGAAATTGTTACTTTTATGCAGAAACACATTCAGGACAATTAACTAAAGACTTTTAGATTGTTACAATTATTTCTATTTCAAGTAAATGCTGTTCTTTTGAACTTCCTATTCATCAAATAATCCTGAACAATTATAACAAATATAATTATAGGAAATGTTTCTTGAGTAACCAAATCAGCATTATGAATGCTTTCTGAAGGATCATGTGACACTGAAGACAGTTATGTCCTTCAGAGTAATGATGTTGAAAATTCAGCTTGGTCATCACAGGACTAAATTACATTTTAAAACATATTAAAACGCGACAGTTATTATGTAACTATGGTTCCCTGAGTAGGGAACGAGACATTGCGTCTTCTAGGGGTCACTATGGGGAATGCCTCGTCGTGACCCGTGTCTGAAGCATATATTCAAAAAACACCAACAACATGTTGGCCGGCGACAGCCCATGACGTCACTACCAGTGCGACTATAGTATAAATAAGCGCCGGGAGAACATGTCATTCACTTCTTCGTCTGAAGCTTGCGTACGCAGCATGGCAAGAATCCTAGAGGACGCAGTGCCTCGTTCCCTACTCAGGAACCATGGTTACATACACTGAAATTTTTTTTTAATTCAGATAAACACATCTATATGAAACATTTTTTCAGTGTAAGTAACCTGAGACGTTCCCTTTCAAGGGAACTTCAAACTGCATCCTCTAGCGGTTGCTATGGGGAATGAAATACCCACTCTGCCATGCTGAGGGGAGTGCATGCCAAAAACCATGGCGAGCACTAAGTACCAAATCTACCCCATAGCCATGGTATTTGCCCCTAGACGTTCATTACAAACGGCTGTCCGTGGACATTATTGCCCTACGGCCAACGCCTATCTAACATCCCAAAAACGTACCCGTTGGGGCCATACTCCTGGCCCTGGGGTAAGCCTCAAGGCTTGGAATCAGAATGATTCCTTTAAGGTATACGACAATAGCCTATTCAATCATACTAGCCTTGGGCCTGTCCCAACAGTGCTACCGCTGCTCTGCATGACTGCTGGTAATGAACTGTCCTCAACAGACCCCTAGTAGCAACACCCTGTTAAAGTAGGTATCCAGAGGATACAAAGGTGGAGTGGTGCCCAAGGCGGAACAGGGTGGAGTGTGCCGCAAGTTGGAATACTAGCGTGCAAACTTACCACGGTGTGAATTTAGAAAGTGTACAGAGACTTCACGTGCTACTTACCATAACATGATTTTTAAAGAACCGTTCTAAGGGGCCCTCGTGGCACTCTGTAAGAGCAGCCCATAGATGGAAATGGTACATCATCAGAACAAAATGTTCGAGAAGCCATCAACTCTATCTATGGTAAAATGTTGGAATGGCTAGCAGTAAGTTACCTAGCTGAGGGAGCAACACACCCAGCTTTCAGTCGAGAGGGGGCTCGACCTTCAGCATGTTCATTAGAAATCAGAAGGGTAATTGTACTGCAAGCTTAGCCAAAAAACTCAGCGTATGAGGGAGGCAGAGGAAGGGCCTAGATCGCCTGATGTTTGCTGGTTCCAGGTGCTCTGGAAAACTCAACTCGCATGTGAGAGGAGAACTCCAAATTCAGAAAGAATAGCGCGCTCATAGGCAACCCTTTGATAAAAGGGGAGCACTGCTAAAACTACCACGAACCCGCCCACGTAGCGAGGAATCCAACTCCTCAGAAGGGAGAGAGTTCAAATGATCGAAAGAAAGCACCATGCTCACAATAGCCCTCAATGGTGAGGGGAGCGATGCTTCAAAAGTGTGTCAACAGAGATTGTCACCCTCACACTGGTTGAGTGGAGCCCAAGGCGAGTACCGGGGTCTAAGCCAACTCCGAGAAAGGGAACGAGGCTAATAACGCGTAATCCTTACCATACAGGATTTCAGAAAGTGTGCAAAGTCCAGCGTGCACACTTACCACTTATCTGGATTTTAGAAAGTGCGCAAAGCATAAACGTGCACACTTACCACTTATGTGGAATTTAGAAAAGTGGGCAAAGCTTACACCGTGTTCACTAACATAGCATGGATTTAGAGGCTTTCCCACGCCTCTGCTCACAAATTCCCGGGATACTGAGCCAAATTGGAGTGGCCAGTCAATATACCCTCTTGAGACTATGGAGCACTGCCGGAGACAGCATTATCAGCTGTCTCCCGCTCGATGCCTCAGCATGAGGGGATATGCTGTTGATCGGGAAGCCCCTCAGGGCGACCTAGATACGGCGTACCAGACAAGGCAGCCTGAAAGCATAAGCCCAGCCCGGACGTCCAGGAAATTTGGGGGCCTGATGATCAAGAAGGCTCCTGCAGAAGCCTGTGATCTGGCCACATAATCCAAGAACCATGAAGCCGGAACCAGGGCTATCTTACCGACTGGATACAACATCGACGAGTGAGGTAATCACTGCAAGTCGAGAACCCGGTTTCTGAATCCAGCAGAGGGGGTGCTCACCGAGGACCTACCCTAAACAAGGTCAGAAACACAACAGACATGTCCTGGAAACACTGCAAAGAAGGCTAGCAGACAGAATTCATACAACCACCAGTGCATTAAATATATATATTTTATAAAAAGGGATCGTACTCACCCACCATGGTCCCCGCGTCGGAGCCCCGTCCGAAGAAGCCTCTAGAAGCCTCTGGTCCGGACCATCAGTAAGGTGGTTACTATGAAGCCATAGAACCAACCAAAAAATCATAGGTCCAGCATAGAAGACTGTAATGCAGGAAGTTCCCACCTAACCTCGGTCAGGTGGAGAGATGGTGGTTACAGGGGAATTAGGAAGGGGAAGATAAGGGCAGATGTAAAACCCCCGAAGGAAATGAGTAGATAACGAAGTATCGCTCTGATCCGGACGAAAGCGCTAACGCCTTGTCTGGATCACATCCCTTAGTTCTTGTCTAACCTCCCTTTGACCCGAGATTCTTCCTACCCCTACCCGCGGGCGGAGGAGGAGCGCGAGTCGCGACTCTAGCCTTCTGTGCCCGTCTCTGATCTTCAGACCCGAGACGGGCCAGGACCCCTGAGTTGTTCGTGCTCAGACCTGGACCTTCGTGGAATTAAAGATTTGAAGGCCGCTGAGCGCGCCTTCGCCTCCCTGAACTTCTCAACCACCGTCTCGACGGAGGTACCAAAAAGTTCAGAAGGCGAAACCGGAGCATCGAGAAGAAAGCCCCTCTCTTTCTTCCCGATACTGGCCAAGTAATTCACACCCAGAGTTCCTCCTTCTAATGTCTCTCCGTCACTACCATAGACGACCATGGACCTGCCCATAGCAGAGGCGGCCTGCTTAGTAGCACGGAGAGCGAGATCTGTGGTGCGGCGCAACTCAGCTAACTCATCGGGAGTAAGGTCCTCGCCTTTATCCAGGTCTTTCAGTAAATCAGCCTGATACGCCTGACGCTACGCAGTCCCTTCCCCCCTGGTCCGCTTCCACGGCAAGTCAAGCCTCGTTGTGGCGCGATCCATAACCTCCAATAGCTCATCATACACAGGGCAGGAGGATTGGGAAGGCTCAGCCTCAGCCTCAGCTTCATTGCCCTCCTCAGACATTTCCTGCTTTCCTGCTTTGCTGAACCCAGCAGAGCACTGGCCCCTGGATCTGACGATGTTAGGGAAATAACATCATCCTCCAGCAGCACTCTCTCGTCCACAGCCGACGAGTGCGAGAGGGAAAGCTCCTCTTTAAACTCATCGGCTAGATCCACCTGCGATCCCCACGTCCTCATTCTCCGAGCAAAAAACAGTCAATGAAGACGAAGAAGAGAATGACGTGTTCTCCCGGCGCCTATTTATACTATTTATACCGGTAGTGTCGCCGGCCAACATGTTGTTGGTGTTTTTTGAATGTATGCTTCAGACACGGGTCACGACGAGGCGTTCCCCATAGCGACCCCTAGAGGACGCAGTTCTATTCCCAACTCAGGGAACCGTTGTTTTGAAATGTGACAATATTTCACAATATTACTGTATTTTAACTGTATTTTTGATCAAATAAATGCAGCCTTTGTGAACATAAAAGGTTTCTTCTTACTGACCCCAAACATTTGAACTGTAATTGCATTCTAAACATAAACTATAGTAGCATTAATGCATCTTACACTTGTATCATATTTCGCCTAGACCATCAAGTAAGCCAGTTCTGCCACTGGAGCCTCTTCAAAAAAATGAAGTGCCCCTTGGCTAGAGACACAAGTTAGATCAGCAGTCATAGCTATTATTATGTGTGTGAGTGTGTGTGTGTGTGTCTTTAAGAGCAGACATCAAATCCCAGCCCCTCTTTTCTTCAGTCATGATCAGACGCTGTCTATAATGCTTAGCCATTCGTATAACACCAATCTTCTCGCGCGGCTTCTAAATTAAAGCGTCTTAATTAAATCAATAAACTAATTGCAGGAGAAGCAATTCAACTTCGGTACTTTGATTCCGTGATGTTAACAAGTATTTTAACAGGCTCACTGACTCCATGCTGACACTTTCAATCAATGCGAGAGAGCAGGCTTTGTGGGCTCCAATTTTCATTAATTGATTAGTTAGGCCTTCATAAATGGATTATGACACTATCAGGAGAATTTACTTGGGAAAGTGCCATAAAATTTAAGTGCAGAATAATAACAACAATAAAGGTAGAGCAGGATATAAGAGAGCAGCTGAAATACGACAGGAGTAATTGTAAAATCGTTGAGGAGGAAAATGCTCTTAGGGTATTAATAGACAAAAGGAGAGGCGGTAGAGATGGGACAGGGGAGGGACCTGTGCTAATGTTGTTCTGAGAGGAGCAGACTGTGCATCTGTGGAGCCCTGTGGACCGGCAGTCAAGGAATACTATATATATATATATAGATATATATATAATATATCTAGAGATATATATCTATAGTATATATAGATAATACAGTGGGGCAAAAAAGTATTTAGTCAGCCACCAATTGGGCAAGTTCTCCCACTTAAAAGATGAGAGAGGCCTGTTATTTTCATCATAGGTATACCTCAACTATGAGAGAAAATGAGAAAAAAATATCCAGAAAATCACATTGTAGGATTTGTAAAGAATTAATTGGTAAATTCCTCTATAAAATAAGTATTTGGTCACCTACAAACAAGCAATATTTCGGGCTCTCACAGACCTGTATCTTCTTCTTTAAGAGGCTCCTCTGTCCGCCACTCGTTACCTGTATTAATGGCATCTGTTTGAACTCTTTATCAGTATAAAAGACATCTGTCCACACCCTCAAACAGTCACACTCCAAACTCCACTATGGCCAAGACCAAAGAGTTGTCAAAGGACACCAGAAACAAAATTTTAGACCTGCACCAGGCTGGGAAGACTGGATCTGCAATAGGTAAGCAGCTTGGTGTGAAAACATCAACCGTGGGAGCAATTATTAGAAAATGGAAAACATACAAGACCACTGATAATCTCCCTCGATCTGGGCTCCAACGCAAGATCTCACCCCGTGGGGTCAAAATGGTCACAAGAATTGTGAGCAAAAATCCCAGAACCACATGGGGGACCTAGTGAATGACCTGCAGAGCGCTGGGACCAAAGTAACACAGGCTACCATCAGTAACACACTGCGCCGCCAGTGACTCAAATCCTGCAGTGCCAGACGTGTCCCCTGCTTAAGCCAGTACATGTCCAGGCCTTTCTGAAGTTTGCTAGAGAGCATTTGGATGATCCATAAGAGGATTGGGAGAATGTCATATGGTCAGATGAAACAAAAATATTACTTTTTGGTAAAAACTCAACTTGTCTTGTTTGGAGGAGAAAGAATGCTGCGTTGCATCCAAAGAACACCATACCTAAAGCATGGGGGTGGAAACATCATGCTTTTGGGGTTTTTTTTTCTGCAAGGGACCAGTACGACTGATCCGTGTAAACGAAAGAATGAATGTATCGTGAGATTTTGAGTGAAACCTCCTTCCATCAGCAAGGGCATTGAAGATGAAACGTGGCTGGGTCTTTCAGCATGACAGTGATTCCAAACACACCGCCCGGGCAACGAAGAGTGGCTTCGTAAGAAGCATTTCAAGGTCCTGGAGTGGCCTAGGCAGTCTCCAGATCTCAACCCCATAGAAAAATCTTTGGAGGGAGTTGAAAATCGTGTTGCCCAGCGACAGCCCCAAAACATTACTGCTCTAGAGTAGATCTGCATGGAGGAATGGGCCAAAATACCAGCAACAGTGTGTGAAGACTTACAGAAAACTTTTGACCTCTGTCATTGCCAACAAAGGGTTTATAACAAAGTATTGAGATGAAATTTTGTTATTGACTAAATATTTATTTTCCACCATAATTTGCAAATAATTTTTTTAAAAATCCTACAATGTGATTTTTTCTGGATTTTTTTCCTCATTTTTGTCTCTCATAGTTGAGGTATACCTATGATTAAAATTACAGGCCTCTCTCATCTTTTAAGTGGGAGAACTTGCACAATTAGTGGCTGACTAAAATCTTTTTTTCCCCACTGTATATATATATATATATTCTATAATATATATATATCTATATATATAATAATAGTATAGTACTATTATACTATTATTCTACAATTCTAATCAGGCTTGTCATAAGGCTGGATCATACATATTTTCCTATACTATCAGAGGTTAGGTCGATAGGATGCTTGATCCACCCTAAAACCCTTCCCCCTCTCTCGTTCATTCCCGTCCTCTTGTTCCTTCCAGTCCACATGGCTCACCTCCACCAGTCTCCCTCCACTGCAGCATTCCTCAGTGCTCTTCTCTTTCTCTCTCCCCGCGCCAACATGGTGTCGCAGTCCAACAGTGAAGGTGCGATTCTTGCTCCACCGTCGTGCGGACCAATTTGCCAGTGCTCCCTCCGCGCTTACCCCACCTGCACCAGTGCCAATGGAAACGGCCTCCAAGGTGAGAGGAACAGCAGAATATAAAGCTTGACCTGTATAAGTATACTGTATATTCACACATCCCTTCAAAAATGTTGGGGTCCGTAAGGTGGTTTAAGAAGTCTCACAAAGGCTGCATTACTTTGAACAAATATAGTAATATTGTGAAATACTTTTCTATTTTAATGTGATAAAATGTAATTTATTCCTGTGATGCCAAAACTGAATTTTCAGCATCATTACTCTAGGGTCATATGATGCTTCAGAAATCACTCTAATATGCTGATTTGCTGCTCAAGATACAATTATTATCATTATTAATGTTGAAAATGTTGTGTTGCTTAATATTTTGATGAAAATAGTGATCCTTTTTTCAGGATTCTTGGATAAATAAAACTTTTAAAAGAACAACATTTATTTAAAATAGAAATCTATTGCAATAATGTAAAAGTCTGTACTGTCACTTTTGATTAATAGTGTGTCCTTTTTGGAAAAAAAAGTACTTACTTCTTAAAATAAAAATCTTACTGATCCAAACTTTTAAACAATAATGTGTGTATACTCTTTTATATGGATTTTGCTGTGCAGTGTTGTTTCTAAGCACACCAAGTGAGCTGCCTCCAAAATTACAATAAGCTAATTATGCTGCCTTCGAAGACACCTAGTTTTGCCGACTTTTTTGTCAATGCAGAGCACTGTTTATATGACGCAAGGAATCTGTGCCTATGTAAAGCTTTCCAAATAGTCACTTATGAGGTTGAAAGGCATCTGTCTATGTAGGCATTTGGCAGCGATGCAACTCACTTGTTTTGAAACCGAGCTGAAGTGTCTGATCTACAGCCTTCTAACACTAGCTGTCAGTTTGTCCTAACTTGTGGTAATCTGTTTTTATATTTGCTTCTCTGACCCAATTCCTATTTTTGTACTTAAAAAATAACTCTCTTTCTCTCTGTTTCCATCATCTTCTTTCCCCTTCCCCTGCTTTCTCCCTCTGCTTCCAGTAGATCAATCTTTTGTGGACTCTAGCAAGTACTCCACCGCCGGCTCCCTGCAGGGACTGGCCTTCTCCTGAAGTATGTTACACCTGTCTCACACTCTTTCTTCATCATCCTCTCTTTCTGTCCATGAAGTCATCCATCAGCATGACTGTCAGAGCATCCTCTCCTTTCATCCTCCTTCGTTCTCCTCACTTCTGCTCGGTCACTGGGGGCCTGCTGCACATCTCGAAGAGCATGCCATATGTGTTTCATTTCCTGCCTGACTTCCTGTTTCCTGTGTCAAATCCTCCTCAGAGTTTGTTTGTGTTCGCTTGTGTTTGTCAGTTAACTAACCATAAGTCTGTTAACATCCACTAACATAAAAATTCTAAAAGGTGAATTTCAAGAAAAAATGTATGGATGATATTTATACCCCAAAATATTTAGGACTATTAAGATTTTCTGCATTGTGACATTATTTTTATGATTTAAGCACATTTCCCCATAAATTTGTAATATTGAAAAATCTCATTCTCATTACTTTCATAAAGTAATAAAGTAATCCTGGCCATTTTGTTTTATTAAAATCAGCCTAAAAATAAATTTAAATAATAAAATTAAATAATGCAAATAAATAAATACGTGTATGTAATATATACTGACAATTGCAAACAATTACAGAAGGAGAAAATGACACCATGTAAACAAAATGTTAATGGTCCTAAATAGTTTTTTTTTTCATCCACAGTATATTATTAATATTATTATTATTATTTCTTTTAGTTTCAGTTAAGGTACAAATACCTGGTAAATTTGTTCAGTTTTTTGGAGATTCAGCCAAATAGTAGCAGGCTACATAAAACCAGTTGTGTGACATTTATAAAGACACATGTTCATTGTTATCTGAAACAAAAGCCATAATCAGCTTCCTCTGATTTATGACAATTACTCTGCGCAGCATTTGGCCCTGGGTGTTGATCTGAAATATCTAGGCATCCACAGTGAGACAATATTAAAGTAATTGAGCGTTTGAGGCAGACATCTCTTATCTGCGAGTGTGGAGTGCTTCCTCTCCGTATGTTGATATGCACTCAGCACTCTGACCCAATGACCGACTGTCGGTCACCACTCATTTTTTTTTTCCATTAAAAATGAGGCAGAGACACTCAGGAAATAACCCAGGAATTAGAGATGAGGGACCAGCGAGAGGAAATCAATAGGAAGCCAATATGTTACATGAAAAATCTGGTGCGGTGATGTGGCCTGCTGAAAGTGGGGAGCGATGGAGAGAGAAACCCGGCTCAGTGCTCATGGGACTTCCTTCTTCTTGGCCAATAATGAATAGAAGTGATACTAATGTTTGACTGAACATTGTTTAATGTTTGAGAGCAAAAATTATTTATCTAAGCTCAAGCTATTTTTGTTTAGGTGTTGGCAAGCAAGTTCATTTGGGTCAGAATATGTATACACTGCATGCACTTTTTATTAGCATAGCTGTTTGTATGTAATTTGTCTCGTAAAAATAATGTCCGCATAAATGTGTGTCGGTCCCCATAGGCACATGAAGTAAACACTGAGTCGCTCATCAAAATACAGACGAAACACTACACGGTCAAATAGAAACTGCTTTAAATGACCTGTTTTTATTCAAGTCAAATATATTATTTAATATGACTGGATTATACTGGATTACCCCAATGGAAGTCATTTTTTAAGAGTAAAAATAGCTCCAACCACATGCATACACGGAGTTTGTCCTCTACGCTCTTCATGTAAATGCAAAATCCCTCCAACTGTAAGAATATCCTGACCGTCTTCTCCGAACCCGTGGAGCTTTGTCCTCATGGGAGAGAAGCATTAGCTAATGCGTTGCGAAGCCGTCCTATAGTGTTATCACTAATTGGATTGATGAATTGTTCATATAATGGCTCCCTGATGGGGAGACTGATATACAGCCTGTAAAGCAAGTCACTATTTATCCTGACAATGACTCCAATTAAACACGGACGACCTGCAACCTTAGGTGGATCATACGGAATAAAGATTATCCTCACCCACTCACAGGGAATTGTACATCCTTCTGATTAATGTACAGCTTCGGTGTGATCGAAAGCACAGAGAATTATGGAATATACTACTGCATTCGTTTAGTCTCTCCATCCCTCCTTCAGTTGATAGAAGCCATATTTTACCCTGTTGTTTGGATGTGATCCATGAGCATTGTCTTTAGTTAACCCTTACGTTTCTATGCATAGATTCACTTTTCAGTAAGCGCATCAGGATTAAAATCCTTAATTAAAACTAAAACTCATTTTAAACACACACACACACACAAGAAAATTTGACATTTTGGGCAACTAATGGAAATGATTTTGATCATTTGTCCTAAAATTACTAACTTGAAATAAAATGGAACTACAATGAAAACTGAAATAAAAATACATTCCAAAAATCCAAAAATAAATAAATAAATAAAAACTAAAATGTATATGAAAACTGAAAATATATAAATAATACTAAAATAACACTGAACTGTATTGTGATTTTCAGACATATAATGGGAAGTCAGCACAAAGCAATACAATATTTCTTTCTCTCTTTGTCTTATTTGTTCATATCATTTGAGTACGACGTGCTTTCCAGATGCTTTTGGTTTTGTTGCATGACAGATGAAACCAAACAATGCCATGTCTCACTCTCTTTCTCTCTCTTTCTCTCTTCTCATGACTATAGCGATCCCAGGGATGATTGTTCCTCCCATGTAGGGGCTCCTGGGCCACTGAAGAGGCACATTTGATTTCAGCTCTCGCCAGAGAATCTACTCTCTGGGCTGAAGGCAATTTCTGGTGGAGGAGACATGAAAACTGAACTTTTAAAACTCAGGCCTTTTGACAAAGGAATCTCATTTTATGGGAAGAAAGTGTTTGTTTGCTTTTGTTTTTAAGCCAATTTCTGGACTGCTGTACCGAAGGACTTTACCCCCCGTGTTTTGCCCATGCAGAAAGGAGAGATGGAACTCCTTTTCATTTTGTTCATGGGCTTTTTGGATGAATTTATTGATCACATGCCTTTTTTACAGACTGTATCACACAAACCTGACACTTTAGGAGTGGGTGTATCCGTAATGTTTCTGAGAGCAGCGACGGGCAACAGCACAGATCTCTGTTAATACTGACCAGTTTTTATATAAATAGACACATTGGTGCAAAATCCAAATGAGAACAACGGCCAATTGTTTGGACACAGAAAAGAAGAGGGGAGGTTGTTTTGTTTTTTTTTTGTCCCAGAGAGAAGCCAACAAATAGTTTGCCATAATGTTGTTTGTTTTCATACAAAATGAAATTGTAGCGCCATGAACCAAACTAGTTGCTATATGGGTTATGTTTGCAAGTCACGCTAATCTATTATTTGTTTAAGTTTTAAGCATAGAGTCATACAAAGCATCTGGGTACCAGCCGGTTTGAATGGCTATGATGTAGGAAAGTTATTTAAGAGTTATTAAATGCTGTCATGCTGTAATTTTTCAATGTCCAGATCCATCCTCAAAGAGAAGAAAAATTGACCCAATTTCCACAACAAATCAGTATTTATGTTCTTGCAAATATTTGCTGCTAAATAGAGCAGAGATATGCAGTAAACAGATGGACTGAAGGAAAAAGACCTCAGTTGCCATGCCATTTAAAAAAAAAAAAAAAAACTTTTGAATTGTATGTGTGCTCAGAGAATGTGCTGATTTGTTTTTCTTTTTTGTTTTTGCTTTGTCTATGAAAAAAATGAAACTGTGATATATACATTTTAATGTGTTTGGTTTGCTGTGTTTGCTAGTGAAGGATATAGGTTAAATGAAGTATAAGAAGAATACTTTTTCAGAGTGCCGACTGTTAAAGCAACCCGTTTTTCCTTTTTTTGTGTGTTTCTTTGCCTTGTTTTGGGGGACATGACTTGAATTAGCAAAGTATTTTCATGTTTAGACCGCACTGTATGAAGAATGCTTTCCAAATGTGTCAAACACCCAACATACAGCAGTTTGATTGGCTCACTTTGGTAGTCGTCTATTTTTGTACATATTCTTTCTGTTGCCATAGTCTTTGTTTTATTTGTATTTATCTCAGAATGGCTTAAGGCAGCTCATAATAACACTGACGATCGGTTCATTGCATAAGTTACACAAAATCTCACCAACTTCAGCAAACACAAATCATGGATTCTGGACAAAAAGAGGGGAGTCTCTGTAAAATATCCATATAAATAATGTATGTATATCCAGATTGTGTATATTGCTTTTCTCCCCATTGTGGAAGGTTTTTTGTGATTGTTTGTCCATCTGTTCGCTTTCATCATTGTCTTTATTGTTAATGTTTTTGTTTGAATTTAGGTCCATGTTTTGTAGCATGTCAAGCTTCCGTTTTTTTTTTTTTTTTTTTTTACTAAATTTTTTACCTCCCAAAGGCCATTGTCTATTTTTGTATAATTGAAGTTAAAAAGCAGGTTTTTTTCCTTTGGAATTTTTTAATGTATGGCAAAAAAGTAGCATCTCACAGCATTTATATGGTAGATTTAAAAAAAAATTATATATATATAATATCTACATAGATAAATCTATATCTTTTCTTTGAGGCTTACAGAACCTGTACTATTGTAATAATATGCATGGGCTCTTCTCTGAGAGTGATGGTTTTATTTTGCGTGTCAAACCTTGAAGGACGTTTCTGATGAAGTTTTAATCTACGTTCTTTTTCGTCTTTTCTTTCCTCTTTTATTTATCTGATTATTTATGCCTGCTTATAGATCTGTCTATTTCATTCTCTCTCTCAAGTATATCAGTACCAGCAGTACAGATGCCTTAAAAATGCAAACCCATAAGCGTACAATCACTTGTACAGACTTCACAACCACCACTACCAGTGACAGTAGCCACAGAGTTCCTTAAGGGATTTCTTTCCAGAAAAAAAGCACAAATCGGTCTGTTTTACCTAAAGCGAGGAGGGTTAAATTAATTATTTGTCCTTTTTCTGTTGTTTGTATTATGAAGGATAATGAGAAGGAACTTGAAGGATTATAAAGAGAGACTATATGATTTATATTTTATGTGTAGCTAGTGCCATGGGTTGCACTTTCTCGTTAATTTAAAGCAAAAGGCTGCCTTTTTTCATTCGTTTATGTCTGCTGCGTTCTTGAGAGGGGGAGAAGCTCAAAGCCATATTCTACAGTGTCACCGTTCACTCTGAGGGGACGTGGAGGTGCATGTGAACCTGCATGTTTTGGGTCGTGCCATAGCACTTTGTAAGGTACCGTTGATGAATATCTCACCCTGAGCAAAGTGACTCGATATCAGAGCACAACGCCTTGCCCCCGGAGCTGAGGTTCTGACTCCCAGTCTGTAACGCTGTGACTCGAGTCTAATTCTACTGTCAGCCGAATCGGCCCTCGATGATCGGTCTTCAGGGCTCTTTCATGAATGGTTTAAGTGCTGTCTTCTGTAATGTGTGTCTGCAGTCTGCCATCTGACAGAAAAATGGCTTTTAATATGCTGATGTGTGAGAACTTTTTATCAGAAATGACTGATGATAGACCATTCGTGATGTTTTTCTTTTCCATATGTGGCTTTGTTAGCGGCTCCATCGCAATGAATAAGATGGACTCCTTATAAAACGACAAGCATTTGATAGGACACAAGACTCCACCAAAAAGCTGACCTCCTTTTTTCCTGCCTCCTATTCTTGTGTTTGTTTAATTTTTAAATGTTTTTTTTTTTGACTGGATACACACTGAACTGTTCTATTGATAGGAAAACTCGAGACAAAAACTACTGTATAGATTGTTATCATTTTTGATGAAAGCTGTAAAATAACTTTTCAAAGTTCACAATATTAAATTAAAGTTACTTCTTGTCTGTGATTTTTTTTTTCGGAGTGTCTTTTGTCTTCCTTGAGCCTTTCTTCCAGAAGCAGGTGTTTGGGGGCATGTTAGGAAAATAGATGTTACAAAAGTAACCCAGCATGTTATTTTTGTGCCATCTTATTGCCAACAGATGTCTGATTGTTCGTTATCTCCGGGGAATGATCTCTCCTTGGGCCCAGCCCACTTTCCTTCTACCCCAACCCGCCAATTCCCCTTAAAGTAGCACATTTTAATTAGCCCCATTCATTAAATTATTATATACCTGATAGCATAATGAATGTGGGCTCAGACTTTCGCAAACATGATAATGATGGGCTCAACTTATTAATTGAACTGCACGTTGCATTTAATTGACTCATCATTTGCATTTACGGTCATCAGCAAAAATTAATCTCTCTCTTTTTTTTTGCATATTTAATTTAAGATGCTCTTGATCTGATTAGCTTGTAAAAGTCACTGGCAAGATTCTGCTGACCCGATTACATGAGGGCAAACTCCACCTCAGCTTAAAAGAGCTTCATATGACCCTGAAACATTAGTGAAATGCAAGTTTGAATTGTTAATATCTTAAGCCATTAAATCAAAATCTAGCACATGGTTTCAGTGGGAATTGCTGACGTTTTAAAGCCAGAATTGGTGGTTGTCTGTTTGCTGAAATAAAGAGAAGGCCACAAACGAGTTGAAATTATTTGATTTTTTTGGTCCCACTTTATATCAGGTGGCCTTAACTACTATGTACTTACATTTAAAGTAATATTTGATCCAATGCACTTATTGTGTACATACTACATGCTTTTACATTGTACTTATATTTAAAAAATACCTGCATGTAATTACATTTGTAATTAATTTCTGCACTTACATAATTACATTATTGACCCATCCCTTACACCTTATCCCATCCTTAAACCTACCACATACCTCCAAACCTGTCCCTAACCTTACCCATATCCCACCTCAATAGCAGCAGAAGTGCTTTGCAATACAATAGGAGCCCAATAAGTACATTGTACTTTTTTTTTGATGCAAGTACATAGTACTTAATGCCACCTAATATAAAGTAAGGTTATGATCCACAATGCACTGTTTAAAAAAAAGTTTTGTAATCAGTGTTGCCAAGTCCGCGGTTTTCATGTGGAATTGGGCTACTTCAACACTGTTGCCAGGGGTTGTTTTTCATGTCCGCAGGTTTAAGCGACCCCAATAACACGATATTTATCCCCTAAAATACAAATTTAACCAGTGGAACCCTGCCAAAAAATGTATATTTTACCACCCAGAATGTGTTTTTTACCTGGGGACCCTCCTTGAAACAGGATTGGGCTAGTTTTGGGCTAGTTTTGAGTTGCAATTGGGCTGGTTTTGTTGTGAAAACCTGGCAACCCTGTTTGTAATGTAAAAATGTGATTAATATAAAGGCATTTAAATGACCTGGCTTTATTGATCAAAAATATTATTTAATTTGAATGCACCAACCTGAATACATTGCCAGTCAAACGTTCTGAATAAAAAGAAGTATTTTAATATATTTTACATATTATTATTTTTATTATTCTCCCTCTCTTTTTTCCTATTCATTGGTCAGACATGCCAGAAAGTTCAAGTCTGATCTTTGAATTCTTTATATTGCCACCTAGTTCTAATTTCTGAGTGTTTTGGAGTCAGTAATTGTCAGTTTTATGTCAGTATTTTTGTTCAGCTGGCTTCTGTATGGAGGTAAGATGGCAGAGCTTTGTACAGCCATTAGCTAATGGATTATTGAGAGACACGGCTGCCCCCCTCACCCCCCCAAACCTTCAGTCCACACCCCGCAGTGAGGCACTTAGCAAACAAAGCCCACTTTGAACATTAAACATCACAAGTGAAGGATTACTTATCTCTCCTTCTCTCTCTTACTGTGTCTTTTTCTCTCTTTCTGTCACTCTTCCCACTCTCTCTTCGTCACAGATCCCAGGGGAAGACTGTCTGGGAGCTAATGTACAGGAATGAGTGATAGATGACAATTTGAACAGAGGTGTGTGAGCATCTCTCTCCACTTGTCATTGTTGACATTCGCTGACAGAAACTCTATAGAGCAAATCAGCCTCTTCCAGCATGAGCTGATTATTTTTATATGGCACTTATAAAGCATCAGAGTACTAAACACACAGAGGAAAATGTATATTTCTCAGAAGTTGCTCCTTTAGTTCTCAGTGATGTCATTTAAGTAGCATCTTGTTTCTTAAAAATGAAAAAAAAAAAATTGCGGGCCTAGAGTATAAGCAATAAAATGAATGGGGATACCAAAGCTCAGATAACTTGGTCTTGAAAGAAGATCAATTTAAAACACATTGCTGTCTAGGAGAAACAATTGAGATGTACTAGATACTAAAAGTCATCATAAGCTTATATTGAAAAAAAATCCACAATGCTCATTTCATTTTATTTTATTATTATCATTATTATTTTTTTTTATAATCTGTCCATCTATCCATGGGGGGAATAAGAATGATTTCCACAAGGTGCAATTTAAATAAATTGGGAATTTAAATTGAGTATTTCTGATTTTCTGACACTATATATTATCAACTATATTTGAATTTTGTTTATGTTTAATATTTGTAATTATGTTTAATTATATATGGGACAAAATACTACCTAATATTAATGTTATGTAATATTAATATAAATAATTTGTTACATTGGAAATATTGTAAACATGCATGCTTTCCAGATATTCCAGCCAGCAGGTCCTGATGTAATCCATACAACATTATTGTGTATCATTCAATTATCATGCACGGAATGTTCTTTACTGCACAGATACATGCTCAAAAACCTTTCAGATTATACCTTAAGATAAAGACTAATACATGCAGGAATTACCTCAGCCCGCGCCAAATAAATAAATTAATAAATAAAGCAGATTGTCTCCAGCTCTTCCCATGAGCAGGGATAGAGGAGGAGAGGAGAGCTGAAAGGTATCTTTGAGAGGGAAAACAGGGGTCCCACTGGGGAGCTTGGGGAGAATGGAGAAAAGGAGAAAACAAGGAAAGAGCGAGACAAAGACGACGAATTGAAAAGACAGAAAAAATTTGAATGAATAAAAAGCCACAAGAGAGAAGAAGAGGACATGATACAGAGAGAAACTGAGAGCGAGCGAGTGAGAGGGTCCTCACAGTCCACAGAGAGAAGAGAGAGATACCAGAGATCAGAGAGGGATGTTCGAACCGATGCGGGAAGGCACCAAAAGAGAGAAGGAAATGCTGCCTGGTACCTGAGCGTGGGGGTACAGGTTGGGGGGTGGCCCTCCCGGGGGACGCAGGCCTGTCATCACACAACACAAAAACACTGCAGGCCGAGCCATGGGGATAGTAGGATGTGGGGAATAAGGGGTAGAGGGGGTTGGGACTGTGTTTCAGCCCAGGGGCCTCTTCAGGCACACAGATACTTCACACACAAAACAGCCACAATAATGCAGCGAATGCAAACCCAAATGTCCTTTACATGACTCTACTGTTCTACTCATCAGGTCTTCAAGAGATCATAAAGGACATGTAATGTCAAAACATTTGGCCCCAAATGAGGAGTGACAATTCCCTCTAGGAGGAAGAATTGAATTGGATGCATTGGGATTATTGTGGTTGTGAAATAAAGACAGCTGGGAATTGGTTCATAGTTCACTTTTTTTCAATATGAAGTTTCTGTTTCAATTCTTTTAGGCTCACTAGTGTTTGGGTATTGTCAGTCTTAATATAACATTTTATTATATAATTTATATTTTATTATTATATTAATGTTGTTATATGAGTCATAAATTTAATAGAAGGTGACTCAAATTTTTCCAGAACACAGCAGCTTACGTAACTGAAGTCAATCGCTTTTCTCATCATCGCTAGGATGACGTAGTGACAATAAAGTAAACAAAGATGGCGGCATGTTGCCACGTTGGTAACACTGGAAAGGCTTGCACAGCTGACGCTCCGTGTTAATGCAAAAATGAACTAACAGCGGTGTTAGTCTAGGTAGTAGTGTTAAGAGACCACACAAACTTGAGGGAGCACGTGACTTTTAAAAACCAACGAGATGACAAAGAATAGGGCTAGATCAGGGTACGTTACAGAAAACAAATAAACAAAATGGTGCGTTTTTTAACTTCTGTTAACCGTCGTGTGCGTCTGCATTATTTACAGCGTTTCGCACATTGTGTAGTGTCTGGACCAATCAAACACACAATTTCTCATTTGATTTAACAAATCAGTTATTAATTAGATTAACAAAACGTTCAGACCCCTCACCCAATAAACATACTATAGGTGCCTAAATGTCTGTGAACAGGGCCCCGGGACCCTGGTTAACATGGCAACCCTGACACCAGATACATTTACAACCCAATGGAATGCGAAGCAGGGAAAATCACTGCATGTTCCATAGGAAATCCACAATGCACAGAAGAAATGGACGTTCTACTAATTAATTCATAGGAAACCTTTCTTTGAATGAACACACTTATCCTTCAGGTCATTGTGTATATTATTGCTGTCTTGTACAGTCGGGTATAGGAAAAAGTATTCAGACCCCCTTAAATTTTTCACTTTTTGTTATATTGCAACCATTTGCTAAAATAATTTAAGTTAAAAAAATTTCCTCATTAATGTACACACAACACACCATATTGACAGAAAAACACAGAAATTGTTGACATTTTTGCAGATTTACTAAAAAAAGAAAAACTGAAATATCACAATGTCCTAAGTATTCAGACCCTTTGCTCAGTATTTAGTAGAAGCACCCTTGATCTAATACAGCCATGAGTCTTTTTGGGAAAAGATGCAACAAGTTTTTCACACCTAGATTTTGGGATCCTCTGCCATCCTCATTGGAGATCTCCAGTTCTGTCAGGTTGGATGGTACACGTTGGTGGACAGCCATTTTTAGGTCTCAGAGATGCTCAATTGGGTTTAAGTCAAAGCTCTGGCTGGGCCATTCAAGAACAGTCACGGAGTTGTTGTGAAGCCACTCCGTCGTTATTTTAGCTGTGGGATTAGGGTCATTGTCTTGTTGGAAGGAAACCTTCGGCCCAGTCTGAGGTCCTGGGCACTCTGGAGAAGGTTTTCATCCAGGATATACCTGTACTTGGACGCATTCATCTTTCCCTCGATTGCAACCGTCGTCCTGTCACTGCAGCTGAAAAACACCCCCACAGCATGATGCGGCCACCACCATGCTTCACTGTTGGGAATGTATTGGACAGGTGATGAGCAGTGCCTGTTTTTCTCCACACATACCACTTAGAATTAAGGCCAAAAAGTTCTATCTTGGTATCATCAGACCAGAGAATCTTATTTCTCCCCATCTTGGAGTCCTTCAGGTGTTTTTTTAGCAAACTCCATGCGGGCTTTCATGTGTTTGCACTGAGGAGAGGCTTCCGTCGGACCACTCTACCATAAAGCCCCGACAGTGATGGTGGACTTGCTACAACTTTCTCCCATCTACCGCATGCATCTCGGAGCTAAGCACAGTGATCTTTGGGTCTTCTTTACCTCTCTCACCAATGCTCTTCTCCCCCTATAGCTCAGTTTGGTCGGACGGCCAGCTCTAGTAAGGGTTCTTGTTGTCCCAAACGTCTTCCATTTAAGGATTATGGAGGCCGCTGTGCTCTTAGGAATCTTAAGTGCAGCAGAATTTTTTTTTTTAACCTTGGCCAGATCTGTGCCTTGCCCAATTCTGTCTCTGAGCTCTTCAGGCAATTCCTTTGACCTCATGATTCTCATTTGCGCTGACATGCACTGTGAGCTGTAAGGTCTTATATAGACAGGTGTGTGGCTGTAATCAAGTCCAATCAGTATAATCAAAAACAGCTGGACTCAAATGAAGGTGTAGAAACACCTCAAGGATGATCAGAAGAAATGGACAAAACCTGAGTTAAATATGTGAGTGTCACAGCAAAGGGTCTGAATACTAGGACCATGTGATATTTCAGTTTTTCTTTTTTAATAAATCTGCAAAATGTCAACAATTCTGTGTGTTTCTGTCAATATGGGGTGCTGTGTGTTACATTAATGAGGAAAAAAAATTAACTCTGTAATAACTGATTTTAGCAAAGGGCTGCAATATAACAAAGAGTGGAAAATTTAAGAGGGTCTGAATACTTTCCATACCCACTGTATTTCTGTGTATGTTAGGAATATTTTATGCATGCTTATGATAGAACCACTGATTCATGTAACCTTACATATACCGTGTTTGGTCTCTTTTAATTCGTATTCGGATGAACTAATTGAGAGTGTATATTGTATGTTAACACCTACGCAACATATTAGTGTTCTAAGAACCTTTATTAGTTTGTGCATCAACACCCAAAGCGAATTACATTTGCAAATTACCATACCCTCACACAAAGGGTCGTAAAACCCTCCAGCAATTGCAACCTCCCGCTTGGGATTTCAGCATTTCTCATTGGACAAGCCCATCTTGAGAGGCGGGGGTCTTCTCGACCTTAAAGGCATCACCCCATGTGACCCGCCCAGAGTCGGTGGTATTCTGAGAAGATGAAAATGTGAGCTACAATGCTCCAGGAAACTCTAAGTACGTGCCAGGCTTTGGCCTTGACTTTTCCATTCACTAAGATTCTCTTACTCAAACTGGTTCTTTTTCATCAACTAACTTCAGCAAAGATCCACGCGAGCCTTCAGATTGCATCAAGCCTTTCTTTCAGACAAACGAGACATGCAAGTATCCAAACTTAGCCTTATTAATTGATACACGAGGTATCACTTACACCTTTTTACAAAGGTGTGTCTGAACTAAGAATCTGATGTTTCCCTCAAGTGTAAATCTGCTGAATATGCAAATGGTTCCATAGTTTCATATTCTTATTCTCTTATATCACCGTTAAGCTTTAACCGTTCCGTGTTAAAAAAACTGTATGTGTGTGTGTGTGTGTGTGTTTCTGTGGTTGTATGTAGACCAGTTAAGTTTTATGTAGCTGTTTAGCACTATGTTTAGTGTTTATGTAGTAATAAAGTCTTACTTGTATCACACTTGAAGTTGTTCATTGTTTGCTTATAACTGGAGTCACTTAATCATGCAGATTTATGCTACAAGCTCTTTGTAGAATTGTACAATAAGAAAGTTATTTCCCTTAACCAGGAAATTAACATTCTTAGAATTGACAGACAGCTGACCCTTAGAGGTCAGCTAAATATTTACAGCGGATCTAAATATTTATAATTAATTATAACTAGTTATGATTAATTATTAATATTTTCCCATGAGCTGATTCGCTACACATGACACTAGAAAGTTGGTGCTCAAGTTAAAAGAAGCTCAAAAACGCGCCTCGAGACCTTGCTTGCAGTTTATATGTTGCACTGTCCTGTGTCTCACATTTTTAAACGCAAAAGCATGTTCTCATCTGACTACATGGTTTTAGCATCTCACCAGTCAAGTTTAAACAAGCGCATTAAAAAAAACTCCTCTCTAGAGCCTCCATTCCGTTCCGTTTTTACACGGAATGACAGTGGCATGCACAGGGGGTGGGGGGTCTCCTGCCCCTGCCCCTTAAATCGCACTAAAGTGCCATTTCGGTCCAGTCTGTGCCCCCGGACCGCGATTTCTACCAAGGTGGTCAAATAAAAAATCTAAATATCAGGTTGGGAAATGTTGAGACTCTGTCGAGTTTCGATACTTTTCTCCCCTCCGTGTCTCCGCACAGGCGCGCATGGCTGCAGCACAGCAGTGTAGTAGCACACATTGATCCGGACATCACAGACAGGCAGAGAGCTGCAGAAGTGAAGCCCTCCCTCCCTTTCCAGTTATGTTTGTCTTGGTGTGGTGGTGAGTGGTGATGAACAAAAGACTAAGCTATGTGAACTGATTATTTTGTGGACATGTTGAAAAATGAAACAACATGAAACAATTGGGTGAGTGTGAGGGAATTAAAATAAATTGGTAAGTCAGAGTTGTGTTAATATATTTAACATTTTGTTTAGAAAAAGATTAAAATAAATATAAGAAGTGCCCTTTTTTCCACTTGAGCCCCTGCCCCTCAAAATGTCTGTGCACGTTCCTGGTCACTATTGTAATCAAACTGTGTGTGAACAGAACCATATTAAGCACTCAAATAGGCCTGCTGGTTTGTTATTCTGTTTGTTATACAGTATTCTACTGCTGTGTGAATATGGCCATAGACAATGACAATATGCTGCTTACATAATTTTGTTGTCATTCCCATATAAGGCTGTCTATATTCTAAACAGTTGTATTTGTATAGCTAATCTTTGCATGCTTGTCTATAATAGCCAGTTCTGATACAGGCTTGATTTGCAAAAGCCTCCCAGTTTTTTGCACTGTAGACAGATCCCTCTAGACATGACTGCAGATTTACTGCTATTAACGTGCACTCGAAGAAAAGGGCAAAAGCATAAATCAAGATTTACTTCATATTCTGTACATCAGGGTCCATCTTCAGCAGTTTGAAGTCTGCATTACATGGCTACATAGCCTATTTCAGGACGTTTGTTGCAAGTATTTGTGATGTAATCTGTGTAGTTTCATACATTCATGTACTCACCAACTTGTTTTTAAAGAATCAACTGGTTGTGCTTTTTTTTACATAATTACAGTAAATAAGGACCGAAGCTTTCCAGCTTTAAGAAGAACACAAAAGCACAATGAGAGCATGATTTGTGACTTGCATAATACAGTGTCTTCTAAAGTCATATTAGAGATTTGTTAGAGAAACAGACCAAAATTTTCAGATTTTCTTCCCCTAAACTGCTATCATCAACCAGATCATTGAGTCAACTTCATCATCTCTAACCAGAACATACTATGCAAAAGGTGAAATCCTGACATGGCAAAAAGACTGCGGTGACACGGTCCATTTAACATTGTGTTTTACCTAGACTGCACTGCAGGGCTCTGATGTAAGTTTCACCCTAATCAGAACACCCACAGTAGGTGTTCCAGCTTGAACCCGAATGTGCCGTGGCCAGGGCTCTCGGTGGTGCTTGTTGTGTTTGATATTTATTCTAATTGCTGCAGGTAATTTGCTGTGAGTAGGACTAATGAGAGGGTCTGAGGGACCTAATGGATGACGGAGGCTGCATTTAGCCGTTTAGATATCACAGGTGGCACCACAGAGAATGAGGCAACATGAACTCTGTTAGACAAACCTGCATATATTACCGTTCGTTTGATTGCTCTGGCTATTCTCACCTCCTGCTGTGGCTGCCAATTGGCTGTGATTCAGTAAATTGACTGCAGAGTGGCAGAGGAGTGAGATAGCTGAATTATGAATGTGGAGCCATTAGTGCAGGTATCGGTGTGTTTAGCTGCTTATTCCATGGCAGTAATTATTTATCACAATGTGTGGTTATGATTACAACATCATAAAAGAGATAAATGGACAGGAACACCACAATAAATCCACAAAGCTAATAGAGCATGTGCACGTCACTCAATTATGGCAGTTGCATTTGCCGGAGTGCATTACGCATCGGTGATCTTTGGCTTTTCTGATAACTGATCGATCTAACAGCCTTCATTAACTAAACATATTCCATAACAGGTACACACGGGGACAGATCTTTGCAACTCTTAAAGGGCTAGTTCACCCAAAAATGAAAATTATGTCGTAATTTACCCAAAGCTGTTTGACTTTTTTTCCTCTACGGAAGATATTTTGAAGAATTTTTGACAATACAATGAAAGTTAATAGTGTCCAAAACATACTGGACTCCATTGGCTTTAATTGTATAGACAAGATAAAAAAAATACATATTAAACATTTTAAACTTAATAGTTTACTAATGTTCTGTCCGGTCCTTTTCTTCCATGTTAGCGTCCCAGTTGAGAACCATATTGGCAAAAGTAATTATCGCTGTCTTGTATAGCACTAACTCTGTGTGACATTTGGACATGGAGCAAATCAGCCCTTGATTTGTTCTTAATGGGGTCAGAATAGAAGCTTGTTCGTTTGACGGGACTCTCCATTGACAGAGACACATTGATTGATGCTTTGTAGTGATTTCCCATGTTATATATTATTTTCTTTTAATTACGTTTCCCAAGCATCATTAAGTGCCATTATAGCATAATGACAGAACTGCAGAGTCACAAGACAAGCTAATTGGTGATTAATGTTGTGTATCAGTGATGGAAGATTTGCAATTTAATGAAACAATTCTGTATTTAAATGCTGAATTCATACAAACGTATAGCAAAGACGGATATCACATGTGGTACAAGATCTTTTTGTGCATCCCTTCATTTCTGGCAATCTATCTACGAACTACGACATTGAGACAAAACATGCCCCAGCTGTTCTTGTAACAATATACAAAACCCTCTGAAAGGAATTATGGTTTATTAAAGCGGGGCGGTTTTCGCTGTTTTATAAATACGGCGAGGGAAAATAAATGTGCACGTTTGTTTTCCCTTCCTCTTTGCCTCCGTTTCTCTCTGCCTGTCTTTCTTGCGTCTTCATATGGGCCTTATAGTTTACTCGTTTCATCCATCCATCTCCGCTTCATGTGTGTGATTGTGAAATATCTATCTTTCCATCCACACATCCATCCTCGCCACCTCCCCCGTGCTCCATCTTGGCACATTCATACCCCGCTCCTGGCTCATCTCCTTGGGGCTGGAGGGCTTGTGAAAGTTTCCTGTTTACAGGCCCTTTTGCCCACTAAAATCAGCTACAGATTCACATTAATTTCTGCTTGTTGCTGTTGTACCCCAGCCAATGAAACAGTGTGTGACCACCGCACAGCCCTATCCACTTTGGAGCGGAGGCTGCCAAGGCGCCGTTTAACCCTCTGTGCTGGAGAGGGCAGGCACATATAACTCTTCCTAATGTATTGTCCCTCGTACAGGCTTCGACAACCCCTTCTACTTGTGCGGTGCTATTCATTACTGCTAATTTGACGTGTTTACGGCCTGCCTTCCTTATATTAGATACTTAAAGGAATCGATTGGGCTTAAATCGAAACACCTACAGCCGCACAAACATGTCAATACGAAGATGAGTGCTTAATCTCAAGGACCAAGGAACTTCTGTCCGGGGGGAGGAAACTTTGCACGTCTAATTTATGTATGTATCCCAATTACGCTCTAGCATGTGTGAGCGTGTTGAAGAAGCTCTCGCTCGTGGGATATACAGTTCTGTACTGTATCGAGGTAATGCCTACTAGTTTGGTGATATGGACCTTTTTGTGAATGAGTTCGTCTGCAGGGAGGGAGATAGGATAACAGGGATTCTACATGACTTTGGAACTCTGGGAGTCATTATGTGAGGACATGAATTTGGCACTTTGTAACCTCCATAAACAGCGAGATGTGATGGAGGCGCTGTGTGCGCGTTTATTTGTGTGTATGTGTGCATAACACAGAAAAGTGGAGAATAATACAACCATTATTATCACACACTACAGCTATTATCTGTTAGGTCATTGACTATTTTTAAACAGACATCCACAAAGAAGGGCCTAAAATATAATGAAAAAGGTGGGGAAATATAATAGCGAACACCCACGGCTATTATGGATGCAATAGCTGTCTTTGTGTGGTGTAGTGTTGCCTCAAACCTGTCTAATGGCTTCCAGACCTGCAGGTCAGCTGCGTGTTTCTCCATCATTTTGACGTCTTGGCTGTACTATTGGACTCAATCTAATCATGGTGCCTAAATGCCCTGCAGGCTTTACAGTGTGGTGTTGCTGCTCTTCACCTTTATTCTGAATTCCACTGAGCGAAAAGCCAGGTTCGAGTCTCATAGGCACTATGCAGTACAGTTTTAAAATTACTTCCTCGTCGTCACACTGCTGTTTGGCACTTTTTGCGGATCGTTCGTTGTTGTTTTTTTGTCTTGGAGTGAATGGTGTGGGGAAAATTGTGCCAAAATGTGTCGATTTTATATGCTTTATGGATTTATTTTCATGAAAATAATGATAAACGTTAGATTCTTTCCACCACCGATTCACAGCATGAGGAAACCGCTCAGAAAGCCAAACACTCTGAGCTGATTTTTATAATGAACTAGAGGGCAGTAACTCTTCCACCTACCCCCACCCCCGAGGCCAAGCTCTCTGTAGCCCACTTCCATTATGTGTTTTTCTTCTTCGTTCTTTCTTTTTCAGCTGGGTGGGGGGCATCCAGAGGAAGCAAAAAATGGAGAGCGCAGCACATATTTCAGATTTATGAAGTTTGGACACTCCTCGCGTTCCAACATGAGAAAGAGAAAGAAAAAATCCTCATCTGGAAATAATTAGACTTTTTTTTGTCATTCTCTCAGTATTAACGCAACATGACAGCCTGTAAGCATTTTTGTGGCATATTTCAAAGTTATGGTTTATAAACATCTGGTGAAGCTCTCTCACGTACTCCTGGGAAATAGGGATCTTTTTTCCACATTGCGCTCTGTTTGTGTTGGGCTTGAGGAGGTGAGAAAGTCCAGCGATGTAAGGGGCCGTTGTTCTGTGCTGGATGGGGAGAGGGAGCAAGGGGCAACGGGTGGGAGGCAGGTACACTTTGGCCTCTCTCAGACCTACAGCTTCCTCAAAGAGCCTGTGACCAGCTGCCACACACACATTAACAGCTACACTAAATGACCCCAGCAGCATCCAGCAATCCTGAGCTTAGCCAGGCCACTGTGCTGTATGAAGCAAGTAGAGAGTGACCTGTCATTCTGCCTCTTTATCTTTCCTCAAATTTTCAAGATGTATTAAAGATTACTTTTCAGAACTAGTTGCTTAAAAAAATGAATTATAGATCTCAAACAGTGTAGTTTTTACTGACTCAAAAACATAAATTGCAACCAGTATATTTGATTCCTGAACAAGTGACTCTTACGAGCCCATCAAAGCACGATAGATACTGTAGATAGATAGATAGATAGATAGATAGATAGATAGATAGATAGGTTAGACGACTACTAGTTGAAAGACTTGCTGAAAAATAAAAATGCCTTTCTTTTGCAGAACACAGAAGATATTTTGAAAAATGTTGGTAACCAAAATTTTAAAAATCACAAAAAATAAAATAAAAGAAATCCACAGAAGAAAGAGGGTCATACAGGTTGGGAATGGCATGAGGGTGAGTAAATAATAACATCATTTTGATTTGATTTTTTTTCTTATTACAGAGCCTATATTGTTGATGCCAGTCATTGGATTGCATTCATTGTTTCTAAAAAGAATGTGAACTACAGCCAAAATTGTTTTACATTTATTGTTGAAAATATTTATTTATTAAAAGTAGGCATACTAAAAAAATGTTAATGGAACTGTTAAGGAACCGGAATCGTTAAAACACTTTACAATTCTCATCTCTACTTCGCACAGCATTGGGTTACATTTCTCATGTATGTCATATTACTCTGTGTATCATTTTCTTGCTTCTCACATAAAAATGCAACCCCTAGATTGACCGCTTCACTTTTACATATTCTTGTGCAATAGGAAGGTTTGTATTTCATGTGCATGATTTTGCCAGATGCTCCGGTGGTCCTTGCTCGTGGAGAAGTACTCTGTCTATTTTTGAACCTCCATCTTGTAAAGTGCTCATGGGAATACTTTAAAAGTCATGCTTCTTGTAAAGAAATACCCTATATGTATTTGACAATAGTTCTCTTTCCTTTCACCAGCAACAAAGGATACATTGATTATGCCTCTAAAAGAAAGTCTGTCCCACAGCGGACCAGTGTCTGATGTGTTTTTCTTGGCGAGCTCAAGTTAAACTTTTGTCATTCACTCAGCATATTTTAACAAATTAGAAACATTAGAAACCCAAGCCACAGTGATGTTTTGGTTTCGACATTTCAGTTACACAATTACATTTTAAAACATAACCAAATTGTTTGACAGCAGAATTGAAAAACTTAAAACAACTATCTATATTTGAAACACATGCTTTTGGAATTAAAACTCACAGCACCATTAAGGTCATGTGAACACTTTCTGCTTTGTCATATGACCGGTGTTAGACATATGTATTTTTCCCTCTGTAATAAAGAGAACTGTTACAGTCCATACTAACAGAGGGGGTTCAGGCTCATATTTCCATGCACTTTAGCTGAACTAACATGTATGCACTTCCTTTATGAAAGCTGCCTAGTATCACTGACACACCCACTTGAACACTCAACTCACAGTCGATCGCACAGAAATCAAGAGAAACAAAGCATCCCAGTCTCTTTTGAGGAACAACATCCTAACAGCAATGAGAACGCTCTTTGTCAGTGCTGTTTTCTCATCAGGAGTGACCTGTTTTTCCTGGCCCTTTTATGAAGTTTGTCTTGTATTTCAGCCAGATGGACAGAGTTGGCCATGGTTAGCGCGCACACAATGGCCAATGGGATCAATTTCTTGTGTGCTTCCATATTTAGCCTTTCATCTATCAATAACTCTCTCCATACCTCTTTGCACACGTCTTTAAATTAAACTTCCTTTTGATATGGATGTGGAAGTGTTTATTTTTTTCTTCTTCTTCTTCTTCAGGATGCTTGTCCTGATGTCTCCAGAGCACAGTCTTTATTTTTGTTTTAGACTGTTGAGAAATTGTATCTGAATGGGATATTAAAGGGGTCCTATTATGCTCTTTTACAAAGTCTTGATTTTGTTTTAGGGGTGTACTAGAACAGGCTCTCATACTAGGTTGTTCGAAAAACGCATTATTTTTCACATATTTTACATTATTACAACACCTCTCTCCCCAGTCTGGCATGAACAGCTCAAATAGTTCCTGTATCAAATGAAAGCCCGCCTTCTGAAATACGAAATGTGCAGTGATTGGTTAGCTGGGCCAGTGTGTGTTGTGATTGGCACCACTCGGTACCTGGTCGGGAAATGTCATGCCCCTTACCATAGCCGCCTGCGAGCTTCAGTGTAAATATGAATCAAAATCAAATCAATTTGAGAGCGATTTAAACCCGGATGATTGAAACCATCCTAAGTTCGTCTGCCTTGGGAAAGCTACCATGTCTCTGACATAGTGATAACACTCATCGCCTTCTCTAGTGCAGCTCAACCAGGTCTCATCCCAGGTCGGTATTTGTGATTTCACAAATCCCGGAAAATATGCGTTGTTATAGTCAAACGACAGTCGTGCGTGTAGTTACTTTCTGTTACATAAAATATCTCCTTTTGAAGTGGACTTGAGGCTTTGTAACTTTGCATCTTTTTCTATGCCCAAACAGCAACATTACAGACTAACTAAAGTTGAAAAGTGAAAAAGCATAATAGGACCCCTTTAAGATATTAGCAAACACGATTAAAAAAGTCTCAGGTTACGTATGTAACCATGGTTCCTCGAGGTAACGAGACGCTGCATACGGCCGGACGCTTTGGGAATGCCCTGCAGCGTGAACCGGCTCTGAATCCCGTGGTGTAATCAGTCCAATAGATGGGCGGACGTCATGGGAGGGGACGTAGTGACCAGGAAGCTATAAAGCCGTGAGGTGACACGGGTCAGATCTAGGAGTGAAGCAAGCGATGGCAGGGATGCCGGAAGTATGGCACTGAGACGCAGTGTCTCGTTCCCTCTGGGAACCATGGTTACACACGTAACCTGGGACGTTCTCCTTCGGGAACTCGAGCTGCGTCGGAGAATGCTTTGGGAATGAGTATGCCCACGCCGCCAGAATTACAAATCTCTGCCTAGTGTGGAAGCCTGCACAGCTAAGGCGAGAGAACAGAAGAGCCGGGAGTGGCTCGCATATCTAAGCCATAGAACCTGACAAAGGTGTGGGGCGTGGACCATCCTGCAGCGTCGTAGATGTCCTGCATTGAGACACCTGCCAAGAAGGCCTTGGAGGCCGCCACACTTCGGGTGGAGTGAGCCTTGACCCCTAGAGGCGAAGGGAGATCAGAGGACTTATAAGCAATGGAAATGGCATCTACTATCCACCAACTGAGGGTCTGTTTTGTAGCTGGAAGCCCCCTCTGGTTCACCGAAGGGAGGAGGACTGAAGGCCTGGAGTACGACAGGCCGTGGTGTAGAGGAGGGGACCTTAGGAACATACCCCGCTCAAGGGTACAGAAATGCTTTGGCCAGACCGGGCGCAAAGTCGAGATAGGAAGGGGCCACTGAGAGGGCCTGCAGATCTGCAGAAAAAAGGCTTAAGATGCAGAAAACGCTCATCTAATTTACTTTTACCACCTCTAAAAGCTCCTCATACTGGGGAGTTTGAGGGGTCGAATCCTCATCGATGCCCACTACATCAACCTCCTTCGAGGAAGACAGGCGGAGCGTCGATCCCGTTCCCCGGGGGGAAGTAACCGCAGAGCGGGCTTCCGATCCCAGAGAACGGGCGCTGAATAGGTGGGTGAGGAAAGATAGGGACTAGCCGTCTCCTTCCTCCACAGATCCACAGGCAACCCCCGAGGTAATCGCCGCTCCGCCTCGACGGAAGCGGGACCAGCGCCGCAAAGAGAGCCTTCCGGGAGTGGAGAACATGCATAGGGAGATGCTCGCAATGCGGGCAGTCAGCTCTCTCTCGAGAGAGCCGACTCAGCATGTTCTGCTCTCAGGCAGACAACGCACAAACTGTATGTATCCCCACCCATAATATAACGTGGGCAGGGAGAAACACACAGCCTGAAACGCTGCCTGCCCTCGCCCCTTATGTGTTTCTTTTTATCCTGTGCATTTGACATTTCTGATTGACAAAACAACATCAAATAAGACTCACAACAGATATCAGACCGACACACACACAGAGCGCTTGCTGAATGACAGAAAGCTGACGCCGGTTTCACCTCACGTGCTTTTATAGCTTCCTGGTCACTACGTCACCCGCCCGCTGAAGGGCGTTCCCTAATCGTCCTCCGATGCAACTCGAGTTCCTGAAGAGGAACTTAGGGAAGGACTTAAGGTGACATGTAGTGGCCCCAAAAAGTATTTTGGACACTTTACATGTTTGAATTTCATCGCACTATATAGGTAACTTTTCCTGATCTTTTTTTTTTCTCTCTTTTTTTCATTTTTTTTAAAATTTTCCCCAATTATATCTGGACCAAATTTGAGTAAATATATTAGGTCATTTAAATTCTTACAGATTTAGTTGATCACATTAACGATAGACAATAGTCCCTTTTAAAAACCAGAAAGTCAAATACCTTGTTTTCTGTTGAATGAAGCTAGCGAACACTGATTTAGATGTACACAATTTGATCTAGCACTTTAACAAGCATTAAACGTCCATGCAGCTGGTGAGTGAGTAGTGTGTGTGTGTGTGTGTGTGTGTGTGTGTGTGTGTGTGTGGTGTGTGGATCTGAATCTGTACCCAGGGGCTTAAAGGGACAGGGGGCGCTCAGCCAAATTCCTTTTCTAAAACACATTTCAGTACTATATTTGATATTTACTGATTTTTCCAACACCACATAAATCTGCGAGCTATAATTACGATAGTAACATGCTATATTAGTCTGTCACTCAGTATGCTCTCTGTATCCCCCCCCCTCTCTCTCAGCTGAATGCCAAACAAAAGCACCTTAATGTGCTGGGAGAGAGCGATTATGGTGTTTTTATTGAGAACATGTGGAAATAATTCTCTTGTAATCTCCAATAATTGTAAGTCTGATATAAGGACAGGCTGGAGTTCATTTTCACTAACATCTCAATTGATTGAGTTATTATATCACATTTATGGTCCAAGAAAATGATGTGGTCATTTGTATGAAAGGACCATTAAAATGTTTGTAGGAACTGGCGAAGATGGTCGTGCTGAACAAGTTAACATGTATTGCAAACAATATTATCCATGTACTTTCAGTCAACCCGCTGTGCTGATTTTCTTTTTCCAAGTCACTTCCTATTTTTTATCCCTCCCTTCCAGTGACAGAACATTCTCTGAGCTCAAGGTTAAAGGGAAATGTGGTTAAACTAATCAGAGCTTGTGAAATAAGGACCTCTTGGCCAGCCAAGCCAGGTGACTGGTTCTCATTAACCTACAATAATAGTTCATCCAATGATAAAAATTCTGAACTTAAGATTCAGCTCAGTCTCATTCGTTAACATTAACAAATCATTCGGACCGATGTGCACTTGCTTAAGTGTTTTAGTACACATGCTAATTTTCAACACGGATGTGTTATGTATTTTAATTACAAAATAAATGTAACTGTAATCAGTTACAGATACTAAGAAACAATGTGTAATTAAATTACAGTTACTTGTGAAAATGCTAACGATTACAAAGGGGATTACATTTGAATATTTACACACATCCACATACAGATTTAATTGATTTATTTCCCAAATTGCACTGACTACTTTGAGACATACGACCCTATAATTTCCGCAATGCGGGGGGAAATCAGGCGCGGACTGGCCATCGGGAGAACCGGGACAATTCCCAGTGGCCTGGCAGCCGATTTGGCCCGCTATTTTAATATTATTATTGTATAAATTGCCTGCCGAATGTACTAAAGTGCTTTTTTCGGAATTCGCCATTCGATAATTAAATCTCTAATAAATCATGAATCGGTTAGTCGTGATTGGCAATGCTTCGGCTCGCGCGCTCTCCAAACGGTTTGGATCAGAGTAATCAATGCGAGAGAGAGAATGGAGTGGACTGTGGAAGCGCACAGGTGGAGCAGAGAAGCAAAACTACTGTTCAGGGTTTCAAGTGCAGGTCAGTTTCATCTGTAAATATGCTATTGTAGTTTTGTCTTTGTTTACTTAGTTAAGCAGCAGCAGCCCATTCATCAATCATCACTCAAAATACTGTATAAAGGACATCATTATTATCTATTGTAATGTTACAGTAGTAATTTAGCAGACAGATAATCATATTTTATAATAGGTTAGGGGGAGCTAGGGCAGACAACAACACAACCCTTACGAAAATTAACAATGATTTTACTATAAATCCAAATGGTTAAACCATGGTAACCACAAATTAACCATGGTTTTTGCTACACTAACCATAGTTCAACCATGGAATTTGTAGTAAAAATAAATACAAATGGTAATCCATTTGCCATTTACTATAATAAAAGCATGGTTAATTTTTGTAAGGGAAAAACATGACTCATGTTTAGTATTAGGATTTTTCTATAAAGATAATGTAGTTATGTACTAATTTTGACATGTAGGCAATTTAGAAAGTATAGTTTTGTTAAATCTTGAGTATTAAAGAGATAGATATCAGGTCAAAATAAAGAGACTGAAAAGAAAAAATGGAAGTGAAGGTGCAGTTCACGAGAGAACTTTTAATTATTTTGCATGTCAAACATAAGGATTTAAACCTTTTTTATGTGAGGGCCATACAAAAAATAGGGTTGTCCATGCTTCAGAATATGTTGTGAGTGTATGAGTGTGAGATTTCCCGGCCTGAAATTTTTTTCCCAGTCCGCCCCTCGTGGAAATTAATGGCACAGACGTGCAGTTTAATTTACTACACATAGGCAGACTTAAGCTTGCAGTGTTTTCAGCCTCTGCCACCTCAGTATATGAGTACATGAACACACAAACATAATCTCTAGAACTTCATGAGAATTTTACTTATTTTGAAAAAACTATCATCATATCATATACAGAGAGACACCAATGTTTCAGGAGTTTTGTACCACAGGATACAGCTTATAGATAACCGGATCGAGTGGATAGTATATGATTGCATTTATTATTATTTTTTAATTAACTATTTTTTTCCCAAACCATTGTTAGATGCAGTGTTTCCTGTAGTTTTTCAAAAAAGGTTTAAAAAAAGTAAACTATTTCTTATGATTTTAAATCTGCATTGAACTTCAGATGTTCTTCACAAGTAAAAGGTGGTACTAAAGTCTGATTTTGTGGTGGATGTGTTCAAATTTGATCATCTTAATTCAAGTGATGAAGGTCTGACAGTGTTGAGCACTACTGTAAGGTTAACCCTGCATGGTGTAAATGTTTGAAAATGATTAACAGTTGCAAATAAACATTCATTAGAAATTTAGAAAAGTAATCAAAAGTAATCAGTTACATTACTTTAATAAAGTAATTGAAAAAGTTACACTAATATTAAATTTTAAATAGGGTAATCTGTAACCCATTACATTTCCAAAATAACCTTCCCAACAGGTCTGAAATGGCAATGATAAGATGCACTTATCTGGTGATATTGCGTGATCGTAATGACGCATGAAAATTGCCCTTATTTCACCCCTCCTTACCATGGTCAATCTGCAACAAATGCATTGGAACACTTTACTATGAGTATAATGTAGACAGATAATTACACAATATCAGCCCTTCATTACTCCATCTTAACCAGGACTTAATGAGAAATTCATTACCCATTTCCACATTTCCCTGCTGCCCATGACTTCAAGGCATACACTCAGCATACATTATCTCTTCTTCTGCTATCAACAGCAAAATCCTTCCCTTCTCTTTTTTCTTTCTCTCTCTTTCCCCAGTAAAGATCAGAGAATTATTTGCCAGCATGAATGCTAAACAAGAGAATAGAGTTTAACTTTATCCAAAGCAATGTTGATATCACACTAATTCTGATGAGTAGCTAATGAGGAGGTATTACCGATCCAGACTCAAAAGCTACACTACTATAATTTTTGTAGATGCTTGTATGCTTATTTATGCCTTACCATTCACAAATTTTGAGTCAGATTTTTTAAAATAAATTAATACTTTAATTCAGCAGGATAACATAAATTGTTTAAAAGTGACAGTAAAGACGTTTACATCGTTACAAAAAAGATTGTCAAATTCTGTTTCTGAGGATCACGTGACACTGGCGACTGGGTAACATGGTGTTGAAAATGGAACTTGCCGAAAAATGGAATTAAGTAATTTAAAATAATTAAATAGAAAATAATTATTTGAATTTTAATGCATTTTTACACGCTTACTGTTTTTACTGTATTGTTACAGTTTTTTTCTACAGTTTTTGCATTTTAACAAAAAAAGGTCGTGCGTGCGCAGAAATTTTAAAAGTGTTCAAAATGTTCATTGACCTAAACTTTTGAATTGTAGTGATACATTTTTAAAAATAAACTGGAAAATATATTGTAGCTAAGAAACAAATACATTTTCAAACTGATCACAAACAATGTTTAGATCGAGATGAGTTGATATAGCATCTACAAAGTTGCAAAGAAAAAGTTATGAACAAGCTTTTCTGGAGTCTGGCATAACTTGAATTGAACTACAATCACACCAATAGACAAGCACAGTATGTTAATCTTAAGAATTGTTGCTTTTTTTGACAAAATTGTAAAAGCCTTGATGTCTATGGCAAGACAAACTAAGTGGAGAAAGTTCATTATGGCTGCTGCTTTTTATAGTAGTGGGCATCCTGCAAAGATGACTGCAATATCACTACTTATAATACTTATTATGTAAATGATCTTATATTTTTATATTCTAAATATTCTAGGGACAGATAAAACCAAAGTCAAGTTGTTTCAATAAAAATTGCACTGCACACCAGTGTTTCATCCCAAATGTAAAGTACTGTATGGTGGAGAGGCCAAGATGGTTTGTGGCTGCCTCAGGGTCTGGACAGCTTGCTATCATCGACAGAACAATGAATTCCCATGTTTATCAGGACATTTGCAGGAGAATGTAAGGCCATCTGTCCACCAATTGATGCTTAAATAAAGTTGGGTAAGGCAACAGCACAGTTACCCAAAGCATATAAACCAACAACAAAATGTCTTCAACAGAAATGACCTTAACACAATGCTCAAATGCTTTAGCATAATCTCAAGAGAGTTATTCACACCTCATATCCCAAAAATATTGCCGGTAGTGAGTTTTGAAAATAGAAATAGCAAAAAGTCTTCATAAATGTTGTGCAGAAAATGTTGCTGCCAAATGAATGCCAAACAGTCCAAGGGTTCACATACTTTTGCACTGTGAATGTTTATATGGTGTATTCACTAAAGACATGAAGATGCCATTGTTTGTGTGTTATTTAAGTAGATTGTGAAAAAGACTGAATCAAATTTGAGAACAAATAATTTAGTGATTTTGTAAACGGGATCAATGGATTCACCAAAATCCTACTCAAGAGAGATCCTACTCTAACAAATAATTGTTTCATGAATCAGGCACTGCTACTTCTCTCTTGCAAATGTTTTCATTGAAAATCTTTGAAAATCTTTTTTCTTGTTGTTTTTGCATTCTTTTTGAACCTTGAAATGTTTCTAATAATGCAAGTAAATGTTCATATACTTCTTCCTGCAACTGTAGCAGCCAAACCAGGCGCACTCAATCCTCAACCTCATGCCAAAACTTATGCTCATTATAGTAGGACTCAGTTGTGCCAATGTGAACTACATATTTCATATATTTTATTTGGCTTTCTCTTTATCAGTTTTCATCTGACGGATTGGATCAAAAGTATAAAAAATAAAACCCTTCCCGCTCACTGATCCTGGATTTTTATACATTAGCCTGTGAATGATAGGCCAAACTCCTTCCTTAATTGCTTTTTTTCTTGTAGTGTCTCAATTTATTTCTGAAAAGCCAAAGCACATACTCTGCTTTTTTTATGATGGATGGTGCCGCAGAAGAGGTTCAGCTCCAGGAAGGCACGAGGTGCTGTGATTAACGATGCTGCATGGAGTCCCACCGGAGCCCCGGAGGATGATACAGTTGTGTAAAAACAGCTGCTTCTGTGAGGAGATAGAGGGCTTCGGGCAGGAGGCACACCACGGACCTGTCAAGATGGAAACACGAGCAACAAGGGGTGGGCTGCACTGCTTGAGAAAGGTTGGAGAACAAGAGGAGGCTGAAGGTCAGAGAGGAGGGAAACTTGATCCAATGTTAGACTAAGGGCGATTATAGTGAGAAAAGCAGAGGGATCTCAACACAAAGGAATTTATGCAACAAACTCAATAATGACACTTCAAAAGTGTCTGCAGTGTACTGGCCAGATATAACTACTGTATATACTGTATAGTCAAGGTGTTTTGTGCACCCTGTTATATTTTTCCGATTATATCCAATCATCCGTCACACAGACAGGGCAAGTGTTTTTTATGTCAGACCTGAACATGCTGAAGAAGTGGGGTGACTTTGGCAAGAAAACTTTTCACACGCTTCTTCATCTTCATTTTTAGAGCTCAAATGAACCAATAATGGAGACTAGATATTTATTAACCAAACATACATTCTAAACACTTACATTAGCCAAATATAATAATGCTGGCTTGCTCATATCAATAAGGATAACAATAAAGATTCTCTCGTAGCCAGACCTTCAGAATGGCGGCAGAAGGTCTGGGAACCTTGGCCAACCTTGGCCTTTGAATGGACAAGGACCACCCAAGAGGCCATATGACAGATAAAGCAACCAATCACGTTTAGTTTTTGTGCCGCATCATGTTTAGGGGCATGGAAATGTCACCACAATAACAGACCGGTGTGTAAAACTCTTGGACATATTTTTATGATTCTATGCTGCAAACTTTAAATTTTTCAAATACTTCTGGAAATCCAGCGTTTAGTTTATCCTGATAAGCGCTCATCATCACATTTGTAAACATGACGGCTTTCTTCTTCGTGAGGGGGTTTGGCATCATGGCAATGCACACACATACTGTATATTCACCAAGCGATGATGACGTCGAAGATATGAAGTGTTTCCAGCTAAATGTGCCATTTGCATCAGACGTTCAGCCAGCAGTCCATGGGCAAGACATCTGAGGCTGAGACTACTATAAAGATAACTATAACTATATTAGCGTGCACACCAACATGCAATAACGCTTTGTTTGTTGTAAATGCATGCTGCACTTTTGTTGTCTGCTGCTTTAATTGCTTAACTGTATGTAGTTTTGTGCATTTTTATGGCTTTGGAGTCCCCTACAGTTATGTGACTGAAATTTATTGTCATAAATGTATCACTGTCGTGATTATAATTGATAGCTGTATGTGTGCATTTGTTGTCAATCCAGCCATTTCAAAGTGAAATGTAAATCTGGCCTTTTTGCAGCATTTCTTACTTATACTGTACATACACCCAGAACTGATGTTTGAGGGGAAGCATGGGACAGAAACAGAAGCCATTTGACTTATTAGAGGATACCATCAAAATTATTTTAAAACTGATATTCCAATGTTAAAAAAATTACAGCTCCAGAGCATCTGGTGGATTCTGATTGGCTGTCAATGTTTATTGCTTATCAACTGTGACAAAATCATTCTGTATGTGATTCAATTCTGTGATTTATTGCTATAGGTTGTGGTTTGAACTTTCCTATTCTCATATAATTACAATGATTTTTAAAACTTTATAGTTATCGTTAGTTATCGTCCTTGGTGTGAACAGGCCTTGACTCCATCTTAATGCCCCCAACCACTGCTAAAAAGATGTGTGTCAATGCATGATGCATTATGGAGGTTTTACCTCATTAGACGGTCTGTTACTACAGATTTTAGCAGTGAATATTTTATCAAAGTGAGAAGTCAATATTATTGTAGAACACAGTATTGGACTTTTAAAAATTAAAGGTAATGTAAAATATGTCTTTCTTACAATCTAGATTTCACTCCAACTCTTTTGCTCACACTCAGTACCTAATGAGAAAACAAGAGAAGAGAAGTTCAATTTCTCAGTATGAACTAACCATATTATTAAAAAAGTACAACATTTCTAACATTTACAATCACATATACATATGTGTGGCCTATGCATTTTAAAATCTCCCTGAAGTGGCACCATTTCACTTAATAAATTCTGCTCATTCCTTGTAGACATGATCTCTTGTTACCAAGCACTGAGAATGTAGCAAATAAGGGGAAAGGGAGGGAAAGGTGTAGTTCATTAAAGCCTGAGCTAGGTGCTTCAGAGTTGAGAGACGTCCTGACGGAGCATGCTTAAAGACATGTAAATGAGTGGGTAATGGTTGTCAGGTCCTGACAGCTTTAAACAGCCTTTTAGTTCGCTGAGCTTATCTGTCATAAAAAAAAAAACATTTAGAGAGCAGGCACAGACAGCTGAGGAAGCACAGCACATCATTATCAGAAAATGGTGGGATTCTCTCTCTGTCGGTCCATGCATCTGAGACTCACCCCCGGCCGTGCAAACAGTGCTCTGCCTGTCAGGAGAACAAGACATGCACTGCCACAACCACGGTTTTTTATTGCCAATCACATACTCGCGACATCACCTCCACCCAGGGAGCATGTGTAAGACCGAGGCGGATTTGTACTTATGCAACACACAATCATACAACTGCCTTATCAGGATGTGATGTATGTCAGGGCTTTTTTATCTCCTCCTTTATGTGATTAACATGTTCATTCCTTTTTTTGCTTTCTCACATCTGTTTCCTGTTTTCCTCTCTTTCTTGTAACTTTCTAACTATTGGAATTGCGGTGTATGTGTGGGGAGGAGTGTTAAACTAAAGAAAGATGTTTTTTAAAAAATGTAATGTGTTAGGCTACGTATTGCACACTTGTATACTGTCAAATATATTATTCTTTACACACACACACACGCACGCAAACCACACACACACATATTTTTTAAATTGTTTTGTGTGTATAAGAAATATATTAATATTTTATATATTAAATTCTAAAACATAACATATTTTAATAAACCCTCAGTATATGTATGTACGTGTAGACACACACAATATTAATGTTATACATATACATTATATGTATCCACACCCATTGATTAGAAAATATGTAATTACTCAATTTCACAATGTTAAAATATTATATCAATTTTATTATTAAATTCTAAAAGATTTATATATATTTTTTAAATAAACACAAATATATTATCTATCTATCTATCTATCTGTCGGTTGGTGTCTATATTAGATCGGATAAAAATAATAGAAGTCAAGTGGGAAAAAAAAAAAAAAAAGTGTGTGTTTGTGAAAATATTTAGCGATAGTTTATATAAATGAAATGTATAAAACAGATATGTCAAAATGTTTCTTTGGAGACTCTAAGGAACATTAAATTCAACTGAAATAACCATGCATAGAACTGGAACTAAATACTGTTTTGCAGTTCTCTTTAATTATTATTATTTTAAATTTGCAAAACATTTTCAATAAGAGTTGAATAGGTTAGGGTGAGTCTGTAGAAGTCTATGTATGGGTTATTTTATAATTTTTTTTATAGATTTGAAAACATCTGTTGTTTGTGTGTGTGTGTGTGTGGGGGTGTGTGTGTTGTGGTGTGTTTGTGTGTGTGTGTGTGTGTGCGAGGAGGAGAGAAGAGAGAGAGAGTGTGCTAATGATGCTCAGAGACAAGAAATAAACAAGCAGCAAGATTTTCTTTACCTGGTGGTGTTGAAATATCACACATGGACCAGTTACTGACTGACTAAAGTTCAAAATGAGTTTAATGTGTTTACAATTGTACCTTAAGCATATTGTGATCAGTATCATCTAATAGTCTGAATCACTCCAGTCCCACGGCCCAACGACTTCAATACCAGATGCACAGAAAACTCCCACAGGTCCCTGAGGTCCAAGTCTGTAAGATGCAGGTTGCTGTGCTCTCTAAGGTCACTGCAGTTAACCTCTGTTCAGTGTCTCGTCTGCAGAATCCAGCTGCCCCCTTGGGAAAAACAGGAAAGGCAAGAGAGAAAGAAGTTGCTTGTGACACCTGTCCATAACTCCTGTGGCACTGACCGAACGCCCGGCCAATGAAAACACCGTCTGAACGCCCCACATAAATGAGAAGCTTGCTGATGGAATCGAAAGGGAGTGAATGATGTGGGGGCACCAGATTGAACTTTGTCAGGTCATTTAAACTGCTTTGTTTCCCCAAAAAAGTTCCAATTTACAGCAATCACGGCCCTAGTAGCTGCAAATCAAACACGGCGAATGAGAGATTTGGAAACAAAGAGTTAGTGGAAACAAAGACAGAGAAGACTAAAGGGAGGAGGGGGCGAGAGAAAAATTGGGGGGAAGAATGGGTGTTTCTTTTATCTTTTTTTTTTGCGAAAGACAGATTTGACTGTAATGGAAGGGGAAATGCAACGGTTGGTGAATTCTTTTTCCGCTTTTTTTTTTTTGTCTTGGCAATTTTTTCGTTTCATTCATCATACATCCCCTTTGTTTTACAGAATACATCCACAGTGTTTTAATGAAAGACATTGTGTCTAATTTCGTCCGTCGGTGTTTCATCTGCCTCTTCAGAATGCTGATTGCAGTTTGATGAATGTTTAAACTGTTTAAACCGTATTGAAGGGCCCAGAATTAAGGGCTTTAGAATAATAGAAGCACTCTGGTGGGTTTTGCAAGGCCCTCCATTAAATAAACATCTGGCTCTTCCATTCAGCAGCATTATTCATGCCATAGGACAGAATTGAGATCTTCCTCTGCTCTCGTTCTGTTGCTGTTCTGCCACGGGCAGCTCACTGTGTCACCGCACAATGAAGTCATGTACGTTTCTACCATTCAAACGCAACGCAGCGTGTGCCAGAGGCTCACTGCCACGGTAACAAGAGAAATAGGCATTGCTCCAGATTGCGAAGGGACCATAAATTGGCTGCTTAAGAGCTTTGTTTTTACAGGAAGCTCTTGCCTGAGATGTTGTAAAATCCACTACGGGCCCTGTCAACCCCTTTATAGTATAGGCCTCACCTTAAAAATACATCACTGTATCGGGGCTGTCAGGTAGAGTTACATAAATGCCCACATGACCCCGACTCTTTGCCAACAGAGACAAGCGTATATTGAGAGG